>JARYHS010008074.1:159164709-159271452 GCA_031002005.1 Vandiemenella viatica
CTAATTGCTGTTGGTTTATTTTAAATTAAATTGTTGTGTTTGAATTTGCATATTGCATTATTCATGTGCAGAAACTGAGTGGATCTGTGGACGCTAGAAAATGGAGTGTCAAGTGCAAATTGGAACATTTCTGACATTGTAGGATCGTAATTTTTCACGGCGTTGAATATTAATATATTTTTCTCGAGCTTCCAGCCGTGTTAATATGTCATATTTGCGGGACGTTTCGAAGGCGTCCATCTCTGCCTTCATTTTCAACCTGATGTCAATGTTAAACATTGACATCAGGTTGAAAATGAAGGCAGAGATGGACGCCTTCGAAACGTCCCGCAAATATGACATATTAACACGGCTGGAAGCTCGAGAAAAATATATTAATTTCTGACATTGTTCAAGTTCAACAGAAGCACAGGTCAAACATTTGTGCCATGTGTGGTGACATGCCATTGGAGATAAAACAGCAAGAAAATGGTTTTCTCATTTTAAGGAAAATTGTTACAGCGTTAGCGATACTCCAAGTTACGGAAGACCTTCTAAGTTTTATGAAGACCATTTAGACACTTTAACCCACAATGATCCTCATCAGTGTATTCAACATGGGCATATCCAGCGAGGGGCGGGGGGGCTGCTGCCCCCCCACTTAGAAGGAAAATTAAGTTGCCTTCAGTAGGCTTTGACGAGTGAAGAAATGGCTTAGGAGCACTTTGGGAGAGGAAAGATTAACTGGATTATGCCCGATGAGTGTGCATCAAAATTTTCTGAGAATCCAAGACAATTAATGCTTACATAAAAAACTATAACTGAGTTACGATCTTAATTAACTACATAGTAGGTTCTTAGATTAAGTGATTGGATTAATATATTACTCAATAATAAAAATAGTTTCCTCAATAGGTTTGAGTTTCATTTTGTAAGAAATCATCATGTTTCAGTCACCCACCCCACTTCCTCAAAACCAATATGAGTTGCCCCCCCCCCCCCCAAGTTCAAATCTTGCCCGCCTCTAATTCTGACCCTGGATATGCCTGTTTGCTAGTAACTGACTGCCTTGCAAACATTAAATATTTCTAACATAAGAAAAAAGAGAGGAATGGACATTTCCGAGGCGTGGTGTTCCATGAGAAGTCCTTCATCAGATTCAGTTTTGAGAAAGTCGTATCTGAGGTAATTACAATAGGCCTTTATATTTGAAGGCATGTATTGCTCTCAACCTGTTTCAGCAATTTATGTACTTTCATTCGAATAAACTCACTCATCATTTGACGTTTGATATAAAAAGTTATTGAATTAAAATGTGTATGCCTTGTCACATCTCTCCAGCCTCAAAAGCCTGTATGTACTAGCAAAGAAAGGCAAGAAAAGAAATGACGTATACAAAAGTGTATTATAAATATTATAGCTATAAAACTGAATACAAAAACAATTTCATTTGATACAATGGGCAGCAGGGCTTAGCCAGCAATGAAAGTAACAGTAGTTGGGAGATCCATATGAGATGCATTGATAAAACACCAAAGACTCGGCGAAGTTGGTCCCGTTCAGCTAATACTCAATAAACTGCTGGCCCGTTTGTACACGGATTTAGGGAAACCTCAGTCAGTCTCTTTAGTTTGAGCACTATACACAGATTATATATATATGTGTGTGTGTGTATAAAGTCACAAAAATTATCTAAAGTGTAGGCAAAATTACATCTAGAAAAGAAGTAGGGGGCCCCGAAATTCCTTAAGCCCCTGGTGCTATTCCAATATGCTACTGTTATGTCAAAGACATTTTCACGTGGGCACTACCTATCAGCCAACATTAATGCTTTTGGTAACTTTTGTGTGAAATTATTTCTAAGGTAGACATTATCTTACTTCTGTCTACACTTTTTCTAAAAGAGCACTGCACTTGCGCCCATGAAATTTCAGACAATAACTACAATTTATAGTAGGTGCATTCCTATTATACTGGCACTGAAACTAGGGGTAATATCTAGATTGCGATACCGCTACAATCACTTACCGCTTCGAGATGTAAACACTTCCGGATGGAGAGAGTATGACGTCACTGTTTTTGTGTGTGACGTGTTCAGCCTTCGATCGATTTCAGAATACAAGTTAGGTCATAGAACGTATCCAATAGTAATAATAAAAATTACGGATTGAAAAAGTTAAAGAAAATGATTACTTGCGCAATTAATAATATTATTAAAATATCAACAACATTCCAAACTGATATCATTCATTAGTAACGTTCCGTAATGTCGGTTCCTGTAATGGTAACGTCATTAGTCACAATTCCATTGATTTGTATTTGATTGTGTTGTTCTGTATTTCCTCTCATGGCTGAAATTGCTATTATAATCATTCATACGACATAAAATATTTATATAAATAAAAGATTTCGTCAATAACCGTTTGTGGTTAGGTTGTAACGCGGCCTGGACTATACTAACAGAGATAGATGCGATTTGGAAATTGGATATCAGCAATATCATGTGCGACGGTTACGTTTCACTATGGTCCTGGCTGCATTGAGACCAAACGACAGTAACAGCGATTGACACGACATAGGTATCCGCAATAAGGTGTTCAATAGTTACATTTCAGTTTGGTCCAGGCTGCATCAAAACTTCATCACTAATGAATTTATCCCTGCAAAATTAACGATTTCACTATATGAGATGTATTAGCGATGGACTAGTTTCCATGGAAAGCCCCGTTAGTGACATTTAAAGCTGCGCGTGCCACGTACACGTCACATTCAGCAAGTTAGTGACATCATAGGGCCTACTCTCTCCATTCGAGAAGTGTTTACATCGTGAGGCAGTAAGTGATTGCAGCGGTATATCGCAATCTAGATATTACCCAAACTAGTATAGCAGATGCACAATTTTTGACCTTTTATAATTTATGTAAATAGTTTACTATATTAGATGAGAGAAAAAGATTGGTAATATGCATTCAATGATGTGTCAGTTACAACGGAACTGCAAGTTTTGTCCTTTGTGTTATACATACACCTTAGATGTAAAATCAATGTAATTGAGATCAAAAAGAACGTACAACCTACAAAAAATGGTTAGATAGACAAAATTAACCAATATTAGAGTAGCATAGGTATATTATTAAGAAACCAAAATGCATTGAAACATAATAGCTACACAAATTTCTTTCAGAAACATGTATACCATATAAATTCTTTTCCTTTAACACCCATTCATTTCCTTCATTACAACAAAACAAATGTATAAATACCGAGCAATTAAATAGATGACAATATCAAAACTAGGATAAGATCATCTGAGAAGTAATGTGTAAACAATCCTTTAAAAATTCAAAGCACTAAACTTACATACAGTACAGAATTTTTTTTAACAACATTTAAAAAAAATACTATGTATGACACTTGTTACCAATACGAACACATTCAGTACCAACATTTTAATAAGGAACAGTAATGAATCAAAAGTAGAGTCACCAATACACGCTAAAACCAATCGGTCCAACTGTCAGCTGAAAGGAATCCACAAGTGAAAACTGCTTCCACATAAAAAGAGTAAGAAATCAATTACATTGTTTAATATTGAACGAGATATTTCCATTCACTAATTTTGCAGCTTCCAGTTTTGCCATACTAGATCTAGGATTATGTCAGGCATATTTTATACCACTTCAAAATAGTACTATCCTGATTTACCTTCTCAAGTAGATTTGCAATTTGATACGATACGCTAGCCATCTTGACGGTCCTAAGAAAAACGAATAATTCAGTGATCCAGTCTACCAAAAATATTTAAATTTATTTTCTTTAACTTTCAACTACGATTTTTCGACAATAGGCCGGCAATCAACTTCTTGCAGACCTACATTACCATTGACCAAAGATGTACAGTTTTCACTCAAAGACTGAGACATGTGAGAACATAACCAAAGACTAGTTCCGTGACTTGCGAGAGCCTTCTAGCTTCCATTCTTACCATAAACAAATGTCAAAGTTTATAAGAGTAACAGAAAGACGAGAAGGTTCACACAGATTTTGAATAATGCACAAGGAACATTTTATGGTATAACTAGATTTCATTTTTTTCTTTTATTTCAAGTTAATATGATTTGAAAACTGAGAGACACATTCTTACCAGTCAAACGAAGAAATATAAAACAAAATTGGGGAACTGCACCACTTTCGGTACCTGCCAGAAACTGGTACTAACCTGTTGAAATTTACATCAGTCGCTTTCGTCAACATGTCCTCTTCATGTTTTGGCGAAAGTAGTGCTGTTCCCCAAAATTGCTGTTAGCATCTTCCATCAAAGGCTTCAAGTTCTACATGTTATCACTACTTTATTGCTTATTTATGCTCCTAGGGCCAACGAAAAAAGTGATTTTGTAATAGATACGAATTCATACTAGTTACTGTTTGTTTTCAGCGAAATATATTAGAAAATATCGAAAATGTGTCCCCCTAAACATGTACTGAAAAAAACGAAGAATATTATCATCAATTAAATATATTTATATATACCTCGGTCGCGAAACGAAGAATCAAACTAATTTTCTGCAATCCAGTGTCGTGTTTCAGTAATAGACTAAGGAGTATATTGAACACTAAAAGTTTCAGTAACCATATCCTTAATTCAATAGTGACTTGAACCTAATATAATAAATTTGGTTCGTTTATTATATTCATTTTTTGGGAAAAAAATAGTTACCGAGAGACCACTACTCCGAGACAAATTCTCTACATAAATATTTCCCCCTCTTTATATCCACCTACTTTTGCCCTGTACGAATCTAAATTTTAAATTTTTTCAGCGTTGTTGATAAATTTTTCTCCATTTCCTTTGGCACATTATTCAAACATTACCCCTCTTCCAACAAAATCAATTTTTTTACAGACCACTATGTCTGAAACAAGTGTCAAGTGTCTTCCCGGAACTCTCTTCATCTTCCTCTTGTCTTTCAGTGAATTCCAGTCCAAGTTCTTTATCATATCAATAACAGATTATGTTCAGCGGTAATTTCCAGGGACCAATTTGGTTTCCCCTCTTAACAACCCCATCAGTTCCTGTATTTGATACCCAAAATGTGGATTCCACACTGCACCATCATATTCAAGCAATGGTCAGAACAAAGCTTCGTAACTCAATTCCCAAAATTATCTGGGACATGTCCTTTTCATCCTTTCCAGTAAATGAAGAATTTTGAAACGTTTTCCTGCCATCTGCCCAAAGTGTCTTGCCAAAAATTGTTTGTTATTAAATGATATTCCAGGATAATGACACTTCAGATCTTCAACAAACATATCCTTTCCCACACAGCAATTATAAACCAGATTTAGTTTTTATATGTATTCCTTAAAAGCTGACTTCTTAGCATGCATCTACTCAGCTAGAATATACTATCCAGATAATCCTGCAGATGTTAACTCTTTCTCCCGTTTTGATGTATATAACATTATGTATTCTGCAAACAACCTAACTTTTGACTGAAAACCATTAACACAACCATTCATTAGAATAATAAATAGCAATGGTCCCCAGACATTTATCCCATGGCACTCCCACGTTTACTTCCACTTCTTTTGATACTGCATTTCCTTCCTTGATTTTTTCCTTTCTGTCTTTTAAGAATTCCTCTACCACTCAAAAGTGTTAGGAAGATCTAGAACTCGGCATCCTTTGTCCATTTTATCCGGAATATCTTGCATGTAGCCTGTTAACTGAGATTAACATGACTATTGTTACCTAAAGACATGCTGTTGATTTGTAAATCAGTTTTTCCTCACAGGCATTTCTTATGTGGTTGTATATCAATCTCTCCATTAATTTACCTACCACTGCTGTCGATCCATAATATCAGCCTGTGTTGTCACCCCCTTTAATGGACCGATATTGATATGATACATTTCCAATCCTCTGGTAATTATTAACCGACATCATTTATTCTTTTCTCAATAGCGCATAACAATGGAGCAGAAAAATACACGTCGAATATATAAGTCAATATCAAAAATAATGGCTCTTAATTTTTCTTGTCTCCTTCCGAAAATAGTAATTCACTAATTTTATGATATAAACGTTTCCTTCTGCTTTTTTCTGTCCATTGATTACTTTTCCATTGCTGTGTTAATTAGAACAACAATGAGACAGATGCGGCCTCTGACAAAAGTTGATTGTATTCAATTAACCTCATATTTATTAATAATGGATCTCTGTTTAATAGTGATTGTATATTAAAATAAATGATGTTTAGCAAATAACTACATGCTTTATCATTACTAAATGGCGATAATTTACAATCTGGCTACATTCTGATAAAATCTATGGTCGGAACTGATAAAGAACGTTTATTAATTTTTCCGTTTACCTAATCAGGTGACTCTTTCTGGCATTCATCTTCAATCCTTGCTGACCTACCCATCTAGTTATCCAGTCCAGGTCACCCAGCGGTTCGTCACATTCTTCCTCCATTTCGATCCTATTCTATACCATTATGTCATCTGCACCCACCAGTATAACTGCGCATATTAAGGATTCATTACACTGGATTGGGGATGTGCAACGGGACTAGGGTCGTATTCTGAGGATAGGAGGTTTTTCGCAAGCATCAAGGAGAATGCTGCGATCGTACCCAATCACCGCCTCATAAGACAATAAAATGAAACCGAGCTAACGTGCATCATGCGACGAGGTTGCTGGGACACTATGCTGGTGTACGGGACTACGCGTTTAGTAAGCCACATTTGCAATTCGTACAATTTCAGCTATAGGTAATCTCCATATGAGGCAGCTAGTTTATTTTGCTTATTTTCACTCCTTATTGTCATATGGAATAATATTCTGGGGTAATTCTACCCATAGAGACAAAGTGTTCAGAGCCCAAAAGCGTGTAATAAGAATTATGTGTGGGGTTAGCAATAGAACTTCATGTAGAGAGCTGTTCAAGAACTTAGGGATTTTAACATTAGCGTCTGAGTATATATACACGTTAATGTCCTTTTGTTGTCACAAATTGTACTTTGTTTGAAACAAATAATAAAATACACAATTATGGCACTAGAAGTAAAAATGATCTTCACAAGGATTACAAGTCATTGTCATTTGTTCAAAAAGGGGTTAGATATTCAGGGATACATATCTTCAATAAGCTCCCAACACATATTAAATGTCTAGCAGATGATAAGAATAAATTTAGGAAAAAATTGAAAGAATTTTTAATTGACAACTCCTTCTACTTTGTCGAAGTATTTATTTCTAAGGTATCTAAAAAATAACTGCCAGTAGCTTGTGTAAATGTAGTTTACATAATTAATTTACCATGTATGCTATGACTGTACATCTCCTGGTGTATATATTTCGTTTGTTACACAATTGTTTACGGTACCATGTATGCTATGACTGTACATCTTGTAGTGTATGCATTATTTTGTTATGGATTTTTTTTTAATGAACCATGTATGCTATGACTGTACATCTTCTGGTGTATGTATTATTTTGTAATTGAATTGTTTAATGTACCATGTATGCTATGACTGTACATCTAGTGGTGTACTTATTATTTTGTTATGCAACTGTTTACCTGTAAATTGACAACATTCCACATCCCACAGAGCCAGTCTCTTATATTGGGATCAATGGAAAATGAATGTATTGTATTGTATCTCTGGTGATTGGAAAAAATTTTATCATTCGGGATTCAGCCAAGTGGGTAGGAGAGGTGTTGGTTCACGATTGACTATCACCTGTTTCTACATCTACATCTACATCCATACTCTGCAAATCACAAACAATGTGGGTGGCAGAGGGTGCTAAGCACCAATCCTAAACCCGCCCATTCCAATCCCGAATAGTGCGAGGAAAGAAGGAATACATATAAGTATCAGTACGGCATCTTATTTCTCTAATCTTATCCCTCTGGTTATTGCGACCTAAATAGGTTGGCGGAAGAAGTATTTCATTGCACTCGAAATTTAAATTTTTTCGCATATTCTCCAATAAATTCGAACCTGTTTGTGTACTTCAGCTATATATCAGACCTCTGTGCAATGAATATGGGGTGAAGGTTAACGGTGATTGTGATTCGAGCAGGAATTTTGTACCCTAGTTTATATACACACAAATGAAAGAATTTGTTTGTACACACGTCAGGCAGTACCATTTAAAATATTGCTTCCAGAAAGCCTACGTGCAAAATCTTCCGACCGAATGGCAGTTTCAAGTGATAGAAACAAAAGATAAGTGCAAAAGTTCTTAAAGAAGGGAAGGAAGAAAGACAAAAAATCAGGCCAGCTTTTTCAGACCCAGCCAAAATTTCTTCACGGGTTATTTGTAAATTAAAAGCAGAATTCTCAATTTCAGCGAATCCTCGTCCGGCCATCCAGATTTCGTTTTTAAATTGTTTCCCGAAATTACTCCATGCAACTGCGGAGATGGAATCTGAAAAACGCCATGGCTGAATTTCTTCCCATCCCTTGCCCCACTCCTTTATCGCCTTTAATGATCTCGACTAAAGCCATAAGAAAAAAACGCTCAAATTTGCGGTCACAGCTGGTATATAAATGGAACTTTTTGAGTAGATATTCACGATGTCCAAGATATCTTTCTACAAGTAGTAATGTGCGTTGTTTGAAATACATGTATTTCAAATGCAAAACACAAAATGTAAAATGGCTATTTTAATTTTGTATTTAAAATACTTCGAAATAAAAAGAATTTTGTATTTTATAAGAAATAGGTTTAAAATATATTTTTTATTTGAAAAATAACAAATACCCTTGTAAGTGTTTTACACTTTTTCAATTTCATTTTGACGGCATTTTTCATGAATACGATTTATTAAATCATTTAAATAACATTGAATTTGACGATATTGAAACGTCTAACTATGCCGCCGCCGACTTGCGTTTTGTGATTGTTTTGTTTGTCGTTGCTATACCAGTTTTCGTAACTTGATGAAGGCAAGTTACTAAAATGTAAGTTATTATATATTACTGCACGCCATATAAAACACATCTCAATTGTTCCTAACTTCAAATTAAATTGATGCTATATCCGTGTTTGTTGTGAGAAGTTAGCAGGCTTAAGAAGACCGTAGGCTTTAATCGCACCGACGGGAAAAGCAGGAGTGGTTGGTCACAAGGTAAATTTCACGTATTTATTTACATATTGTTTTGTAGTGCCAATACCAAACTATATTCTGATTTGAGACGCAAGAGGCAGAAAGTACTCACCTGGTTAAAAATTATTTTATTACATTTAATTCTGTTGCGCTCGTAGTAAGACAAGTGAGATAATAAAGGCCATTTCGGGTATTTTCGGAGAAATATTTCATACTGATCTTCCAGGGGAGTTTGGGAAAATCAGTATTCAACATACAAACAAGATGAATTGTGTTGTTGTTGAGACTTTGAAAAAAAATTTAAACATACCATTCTTGCAACTATTTTATTGAAATCAATTAAGTCTGACAAGTTAGTTACGAATTTTGCAGTCTGATACTTTGTCACCAATAAGGACTACGGAAAATGATTAATTTAGGGTTCCAATTGCAGGTTTTGTTTGGCAATTATCAAATCCATCAAACTGAGCGTGTTGGGTGAAGGGTAAAGTTTTGATCTCGCATTTGGGAGGTCACAGGTTCAAATCGCCTTCAGACCATCCAGATTTGTGTTATCTATGGATTTCTGAAATCACTACAGACAAATGCCAGGATGGTACCTTCAAAAAAAGGAAATGACTGTATTCCCTTCCGATCCTCTCCCCAGTCCCATCCCGCCTCTAATGACCTTAGCTTCGACGAGGCGTAGAGCAATAAGTAAAAAAAAAAAAGAAATAAATAAAAGATACTTGTCAAACATTATGTCTCCAAAATCAATCCAGCAATTACAGAAGGGGAAGAAATGAAACTTATATTTCCTTATCTGTATAAATACGCTCAACTTTATCCTATTGTTGTAGCAACGTCAGTATTGAGTGAATGTTTTCTCATGCAGGTGAAACAATGACAAACAAAAGAAACAAGCTGTCCCCAAAATATTTGGAACAATTGATTTTCTGGGAAACCTTCCAAAAGCGGACATTTATTGCTTAAAAGTGTTAAAACTATAATAAACAAATATTTAAAGGTAAGATAAGACAAAACCTTCAAAGTTTGCTTTATTATAATTTTAATAAATAAATAAAAATAAGTCAGAACTCAACCACAAACAGACAAATTCCATAACTCTGGCATATACCAACTGACATGTCAGAATTGTGATGCAGTTTACATTGGTCAAACAAGGAGACAATTCCAGACTAGGTATAAGGAACACCTGCGAGCATTAAAATACAGTAATCATTCAACTTTTGCTGAACATCTCTTAGACAATAACCATTTCCCCACAAACATAAACACAGACTTGAAAATCCTAACAACAAACAACACAAAACACAATATCCTAACACTGCAAGAGAACTACCAAATTCAAAAAGCAATAGTCTCAGGAAAACGTGTACTTAATGACCATGTAAACTTAACTAACCAAACCTTATTCAAGTTAATAAACATCGAAACTGACACAAAACAGCATTAAATACACAAATTTCACCATAGCAGTAACTTAACACCATTTTGCGTCTCCCACATCTACCACACATGCACATTTTAGCTAAAACAAAACAAAACACACACACGAATGCAATTACCCAATTCAAACTCTCCGCTCACAACACTGCCGACAGAGCATCACCGGAATAACAGCTGAACAGCAACAGCGCGCACGCGAAAACTGAAGGTTGATAATGACGTGCATTAAACTGTACTTCAAAGTTGACTACCAGTGGAGGCATAAGAGCCACAGTATATCAAACTATATAGCTAAACACAATAGTGGAAACAGCATGCTGGTTGAGGTCACAGAAGACCAACTACCACACCTCAAAATGTAAATGTAAGTTGCGATATTAATCCCATCCTATTACACCAATATAAACTATAAGATAATTCATAAATAGTATGTTAAATATAAGTCATATTATGCATCATATAGATAGAATAAGTTCGTTATATGTAAACAAAATTTTTTCAAATTATAACTAATCGCATATTACAGAAACATTGTACGCTGAGGATGCCTCGACGAGAGGTGAAACGCGTCCGAAAAATAAAGAATATCAGACAACAGTTGTATTGGCGTTTTTACTAAATAATAATTAGTTTAACAAGCAACTGTGGAAGAAAATGGCCTGCAATAATCAAATATAAATAAAAATGTTTGCTGAGTGTTATTTGATTTTATTACACTAGGAAAATCATATATATTATTTCTATAAGGTATTTTTTTGTCACAACCCTTAACCGAAATCAATGAATGAGGTGTCATTATAAAGCTTATGGTCTTCCCTTTGGTCACATAATATTTTAAGCAATGAAGTTTTCGGAATTCGACCCTTAAATGGCGAAAATGTCAATATTTCTAAAATGCTGTTTGCTGTGTTATGAGTCAATTATCTCCCTGGATAACTATCTGAAATCGTTTAATGAAGTATCATTTTAAAGATTATGATCTCCGCTTTAGTGATGTCATATATTAAGACAGAAATTTTTCGGAATTTGACCCTTAAAGGGCAAAAGTATCAATATTTTTGCAATTCGTTTTTGTGTCACGAGCCATTTATCTCCCTTAATATCTAACTGATATAGATAAATTAGGTATCATAATAAATATTAAGGTCTCCGCCGTGGTAACATTATATTTTATGAAAGGAATTTTTCGTAATTCGACCCTTAAAGGGCAAAAATGTCAATTTTTCTAAAATGCGGTTTTCGTATCTCGAGCCATTTATCTGCCTGTATATCTAACCAAAATCGATAAATGACGTAGGATTATAAGGAGTAATGTTTCAGCTTTGTGAAGTCATATTTTAAGAAAGAATGTTTTTGGAATTCAACCCATAAAGGGAAAAAAGTATAAATGGTTCTAAAACGCATTTTTGTGTCACGAGCTATTTATCTCCCTTGATATCTAACCGATATAGATAAATGAGATATCATATTAAAGACTAAGGTTTCCGCCGTGGTAACATTATATTCTAAGAAAGGAATTTTTCGTAATTCGACCTTTAAAGAGCAAAAATGTCGATATTTCTAAAATACGTTTTTTGTGTTTCGAACCATTTATCTCCCTGGATTTCTAACAAAAATCGATAAATGATGTAGGAGTATGAAGAGTAATGACTGAACTTGGTGAGATCATTTTATTCGTGAAATTTTCGCACGGGTCGTCTAGTAAAATAAATAATTTAGCAACATGTCACGCACATTTTTATATTACGACATTAATTTAAAAAAGTATCGATATGAGTAAGTATCGATACTTTCGCAGTACTCATAAGAGTAAGTATCGTAAGACAATTTGAGTACTACTCATTTAAGTAGGTATCGATACTTTGATGGTATCGGAACATCACTAGCCGTCAGCGCTTTCGCAGTTGTGTTTCATTCAGTCAGTCAAGCTGGTAAACAAAAATATATGCTCTGAGAGCCCGCCGCGCGTTTTATTATCGTGTTTAGTTCGGAAAATTTATTAGTTTCGATTGATAAATTTGTCGTAAGGTGCCCAAACATGAGGTACTTGAAGCTCAGCTTAGTGCACCTCAACAAATCCAACCAGAAAATGTTATTTCCCTAAAGGCATTTGAAAAGAGAAGGCGCAATTTTAAAAGTTAGTGGCAGATAATTTTTCTTGGCTGTTATATGATGGAAATATAGAAAAAGTGTTTTGCCAAATCTGTAAAGAAAACATGTTCCTGTGTCGAAAAGATAATCAAGAGATGATTAGTCCAGCAATGATTCAAAGTTGTTCTTTATCATGGAATAACGCTTTAGAAAGGCATGAAAAGTTTGACGTTCACTGTTTTTGTTTATTACGTAAAGCCAATTGAAAACGTGGCGTAAGATATACTGCATGTTATTAAAAATTAAACTTGGAGATATTAAAACATCTAAAACCACACTCTTAAAAATGATTTCAACTATTCGTTTTTTAATGACCGGAGATCTAGCCATAAGGTGCCACAAGGACGATCATTAAAACTACATTCCATTGTTGAAGTTGTGATCACAGGATATTTCCGATCGGTGGCTTCAGCGCGGCTGATATAGGTGGTTGTCACAAGGGTATCACTAAAGAGCTGTATACAATTTTCAGTGACGAAGTACTGCATAAAAAAAAGATCAAAGCAGCACAAAATGCGGTCTATTACTCAATTATGATTGATGAAACTAGTGCATTTTTAATAATGATCAAGTCACTTTCTGCTTTCGTTGCGTGGACTCGAATCTTAATGTAGGGGCATGAAATTTTTATCGGCCTCTATAAAACGGTATCAACAACATCCGAAAATTTGTTTAAAATTTTCGTTGACGTACTAACAACATTCGACAAATATATCGAAAAGTGTTTGAATGGAGCTGCTTCTGTTAGTTGAGCACATAGGGTAATACAGTTTGCACTGTTTATTTTTTTATGTTGTGTATAAATGTATATTTCTCACAACCTTAGCTTTTTACCACTTATTTTTATTTTTAGAAATTAATCACACTAATATTCAGATCAGCTCAATAAGATTTTGTTATTTAGTCCTCTATATCCGTCACTGGTTTTTTGATACAACCGCTGAAATCAAATTACTATTAAAAATCATACCTAATATCCTTTAAGTATCAATTCCATTTCTTTATTACAATTTCAATATGAAACAAAGATCATCCACTTTTCTTTTCATCTTCCGTTTACAAACGACAATTAATTACGAAATACAACCTTTACAATTCACTAATTTTATTAACATACTCTTCTTCCGCCCTCGGGCTTATATTTTTAATGTTAAATCTCGCCAAGATTTTGTAGCTAGTTTCTTCATTAAGTCTTTCCAACCAAGCCTCCTCTTATTTCTTTTCTTCACCTTTTTTCCTCGTCAGAGATCTTCTATATTAATTTGATTTAATTGGAATGGAGCACAGGATCCGGTGGCAATTTCTATACACCCCGATCTTCCTCCTATCCTGCACCCACCTACATTTGCCCTCTACGAATTTTATCTTTAAATTCTTTCAACGTTTTCGGTAAATTGTTCATCATTTCTCTTGGTAACTCATTCCAATCTCCGACACCCTTACCCAAAAAGGAGAATCTTCCCACACCCTTGTGTCTGAAATCCAGTGCCAGCTTGTAGTCAAGGTCATCTTTCCCCTTCCATGCACTTCTTTTCATACCTATTGCAATATCTTTCCATGCCCCATCGCCAGTATATGCCCTGTACACTCCCATGATCCTGCTCATCTTCCTCCTGTCTTGCAATTAATCCCATTCCTGCTCCTTTATCACATCCATCACTGATTGCATTCTGCGATAATTTCCAGAAACAAATCTAGCAGCCCTTTTTTGCACCCTCTCCAACTCCTGTATTTGATACGTAAAATGAGGGTCCCATACTACACTACCATATTCGAGCAATGGTCTGACCAAAGATTTGTAACCCAATTCCTGTACTTCTCTCGTACATACCCTCATCACTCGCTCCAATAAGTGCAGAATTTTGGAACATTTTCCTACCACCTGTCCAATGTGTCCTGCCCAGTTAAGCTTGTTATCAAATGTTATGCCAAGATATTTACATTTCAAGTCTTCAGCAAGCAATTCTTTCCCCACCTTATATTCATAATTAACCTTTTGTTTTTTATTTGTGTATGTAATATGCTGACTCCTCATTGCATTTATATTCATCCCATGTTTACCAATCCTACTAGATATCCCGTCCAGATCACCCTACAACTGTTTACAATCCTCTATCGTTTTGTTTCTTTTATATAGCATTATGTCATCTGCAAACAATCTAATTTCAGATAGTAAAAAATCAACACAATTATTCAGTAGAATAATGAATAACAATGGTCCCAATACACTACCCTGAAGCACTACCATTTTTACTTCCACTTCTTTTGATACTACATTTCCTACCCTAACTTTCTGTTTTCTTCTACCTTTTAAAAATTCTTCTACCCAGCAAATCACTTTCTCATCCACTCCAATAGTTTTTACCTTATTTACTGCCATTTTATGGCTCACTCTGTCAAACGCCTTTGACAGATCTAGTGCTATACTATCAATTTGAACTCCCTTGTCCATTTCATCTGAAATATCTTGCATATATCCCATCAACCAAGATTCGTATGAATATCCTTGCCTGAACCCATGTTGCCTGCTTGAAAACAACTTAAGTTCCTCACATATATTTCTGAAGTGTTTGCATATCAATCTTTCCATTAATTTACCTACCACTGATGTCAAACTGATTGGTCTGTAATTCAAAACTCTATTTCTTACCCCTCCTTTATGTACCGGTACTACTATTGCACTTTTCCAGTCTTGTGGTAAGCAGCAAGAATCCAGACTCAATTTAAATAAAATTTCAAGATAAGGTACACTGTCACATCCGGCTATCTTTAAGATATCTGTAGTAATATTATCTTCACCAGCCCTTTTATGTTTTTTCAGCTCTGACTTGACGTTCTGTGGCCTTAATTAATTTCAAAAATCATAATTACTTAATAGAAAATAATTTTATAATATTAAAACTCACAAGTGGGGGGAGGGCGTTGTGAATCTCAAAAATTGCACAATTGCATCTTATTGCAATCAAACCAAGGGCAATTCATATGCATTGCATCAATCACTCGTTAAACCTAGTTGCTTAAGACACAATGAAAAAAGTACTTGCAATAAGAGATTTTTCAGTATTAATAAGAGAACTTATTGTCTTTGTACATGGTTCGCAGAAATGCCAAGCTTGACAGGCAGCTGGTGATGTTCAAAACCTTTCGTTATTTGCGGCCGTTTTGCCCTACAAGATGATGATGTCGTAAATCTTCCTTGAAAATTATTCTAAACCATTATAGTTTTTAAAAGACACAAAAAGGTAGAAAGATGATGCCGGCGCGAAAATGAAACTGTTTTCAAACAGTCTTCACTGTTTTGAATCTCTTTTTGTTACAAAATCTCTGATGTAAATTCTGGATCGTATCGAAGCTCTAAACGGAACTTTGCAAAAAAATTTCGCGCTTTACTAAAAATGTTACGACACATTTGAGTAATATGGAACAATTTCTTACAAGGGATTCCTTTGACCTCAAACGCTCGGAACCTCACGAAAACATGTTTAGATTAGTAAGCGATCATAAACAAAACAGTGGTGTGTGTTATTTCCACGCAGAACTCCGCACGTGTCTGCTAGCGCCATTAGCTCTATATCAGAAGGATTATTGATTTTGTAAGACTACAATGTGCCAAACAAGTGAAGATACATGATCGTTATTTCATCATGAAACTTCATTCTGTCATTTACAATCAATTTGCTGCACCTACCTATAAGCCTATGTTGCAATATTCTTGGCGAAAGCTAGGTTATGACATTGACATCACCAACATCATTTGAAAATGTAATTAGTGTAGCTTTTGATATTGGACTGCGTGAATGCGACAGTGATTTGGAATGTGATAATGTGACTTTAGTGCACAATGTTCTCTTCCACTTTGTTTTAACCATTTCGTGAAAATCCCGCATCTGCACTTTGAGGACTATTATAAGCACTATCAGGCGTTTGGTACTGCTGTATATGGGTGTTTTGCGCTATATTAAGTACTTAAAGCAGCGAGTTTTGGCACTGTTGATTGATTGAAAATGTAATGCTCACTGCCAGTATCTTTAGTTGGCTGTGTGTAATGATACACCGACGTCATTGAATTACGAATAATTTCCTTCAGATGATTTTAATATCTTGTTACTTTGTTTCTCTCTATTAAAATGTTACTTGAGGTAGAATGCAACATTTTGCATAGAAATGATACACACCACAGTTTTGTTTATCATCACTTGTCATTATACGCATGTTTTCGTGCGGTTCCGAGCGTTCGAGAGGTCAAAGGTGTACCTTGTTAGTAGCAAAATTATACAAGCAGCACTTATGTGCTTCGGAGATGACTTTGATGTGGATCGTTGGTTCTTCATCTTAACATGCTTTTAGATATTGTATGAACAATAAATGTCACATTGAATAATGTGGAAGACATTGTTTCTTTTATAATCTATCATTGTGAATATACTAAAGATTTGATATCTGAAGTCATCAAATTGTTGAAAAAAAAAAGTTTTAACCATTCCAGTATTGACACTTACCGCCGAACGATCATTTTCAGCATTACAGAGAAAAAAAAATTATTTAAGGAGTAGGCTGCTATAGTTCGAGAGATGGTAAACATTTCTGGTAGGTATTTGAGGTACTGTGTATCACTCCTTTTGTAATGTCTAAATACAAAAGATCTGGCTGACAGGAATGGAGAAATAGCCGAATTGTTAACTTTACAACAACAACAAAAATTCTTCCCAATTTATGTTTCATAAAAACCGAAAAAAAAATATTTGAAGCATGCTGAGGTTTGCACAGAATAATATTTACACCTAGAAAAACATATTTTTGCTCTCCAGGGGACACCACCTTTTCGTAGGCACTTTAAGTACCGGGTAAAGAGGATTGCGTGCTTCAATGAAGTCAAGGGCTTGTGCCGGTGGTAGCGTAGCTACCAGCAGGGTCTCTCATGCTGGGCAGGTCTTGATGCAGTTGCCAGACAAAGTTTGTCCCACAACGTATCAGGGTAGATGGGACTCTGGAAGTCCTAGGAAAGACAACCCATTTAGGGGAAGGAAACTCTGAGGGAAAACCCTGTTCCTCCAGGTAGGGGGTTCTGCGACAGGCCAGCCCCCTGTCCAGGTAAAATAAAGTATAGGTCTCAGTCAGGAGAATCGGAAGACTGATGGATCTCCGGGAAAACGACTTAGGCAATGGAAATGGATTATGAATATGGCAACTTGGAATATTCAGGGTTTGGGTGCAAAACAGAGAGAAGTTTTTGAACTAGAAAGAATGAAAATCGATGTAGCCGTTTTAACAGAGACAAAGAAAAAGGGAAAAGGTAATGAGGTGTTAGGACGGGACATCCATTTTTATAGTGGCGTAAGTAAAACTGATCGAGCAAAGAGAGGTGTATCAATAATAATACATCAAAATTAAAAAAAAAATGTATAAAAGGCTGGCAAGAAGTAGATGAGAGGATAATATCTTTCGAAGAATGAACATGAAATTGTAATAGTGGGGATATATGCACCCACAGATGACTCGGATAATAAAAGCAAGGATAGTTTTTATCGAAATTTGACGAAGGTTCTGGATGATGTGAAACTTCGGAAAGAAATAATATTAATGGGGGACTTTAATGGTCGTACAGGGACAACGCAAAACAACAGGATGGGGAAGAAGTAATAAATAATAATGGTAAAAGATTAATAATATTGACATGTGTGAGACTCACACACTAAAAATTATGAATGGTTTCTATCCACATAAAAATATTTATAAATATACGTGGGTGCAACCCACAAGTAAGATGCACTCTATAATTTATTTTATTACACAAAAACAAAAATCGCAGTTAATAGCACAAGCTGTGAGAGAATATAGAGGTGTGGAACGTGGCACAGACCACTTCATGGTTCAAGCAAAAGTTCTTGTTAAGTATAAAGCAAACAACGGATCAAACCAAACTATTGAAGTACATAATGCAAATATAGTGGAAACAAGGAAATACAGCTTAGAAAGCTTGAAAGAATAATCTACACAATTCTTATAGAAAATAAGGTTAGCGAACAAATTGAAAGATATACAAGTAGATGCAGGTCAGGCAGTATATAGTCAAATCGGAGAATGTATACACAGTGCAGCAGCAGAAGCTTTAGGATATCTTGAACCATTTCGGAAAAGGAAAAGAGAGTGGTGGACCCAAGACATAAAGCAGAAACTTAAAGAAAAGAAACAACTCTTCCAAAAGGGGTTCGCATCTCAAGATCCAGAAGACCGAAAAACTATATGAGAGTGAACAGAAACGTGAAAAGAGAAGATTCAAAGGCAAAACAAGAAATGTGGTACAAAACATGTGAAAAACTAAACAGACGTATGGGAGGTACAGAAGTTGCTGAGGCTTGGAAAGCAATAAAGCATGCAAGAACAGATGTAAAGGAAAAGGCTAAAATTCCACTTATCGGCATGGACACATGGATGGATCATTTTAAGAATTTACTAACTGAAATCAGAATTGAATATAAGCTAGAATTCCATCAATTAAATGACCCAGGACACAAAAATGTGGAACCAATTTCACTCAATGAGGTGAAACAAGGACTAAAACAAATGAAGAGTGGCAAATCAGTAAGACCGGGAGATGTACCCACTGAGCTGGTTAAGTATGGACCAAGCATCCGTTGGGATCTATTGACAAAGATGTTTAATATGTTTTTATTGGTAGGAGAAAATTTATCCCAAGATTTTATCATTTCAGTGATAAGTTGTATTTACAAAAAAGGGGACAAACGAGAATGCAATAAATAATAATTATCGAGGCATTAGTGTAACCAGCTCACTAGGAAGATTTTTTGGTAGCAGGATAGAGAAAGAAATAATTATTACTGAAGAGCAAAGCGTATTTCGAGCGGGAGGATCTTGTATTGATAACATTCTTTCCTTGAAACAGGAAATAGAGAAAAAGAGGGAAAGAACCTTAGACACGCATTTAGCTTTTATTGATTTGGAGAAAGCATACGATAATGTGCCATTATGTAAGCTTCTAGAAATTATTGAAAATAGTAGTATCAATGGAGTATATGTCAGAGCCATTCATAATATTTAAAAGGATGTGAAGGGAGTTGTGAGGATTGGTAAGAAAGTATCTCAGCCCTTTACTATTAACAAAGGTCTAAACCAAGGTTGTTGCCTTTCCCCAACTTTGTTTAAAATATATATTCAAGGTTTCATAGAGAATTGGAGAAGAAAGTGCTTAAGAATGGGAATAGAAATGGATGGAACCTATTTATATAGTCAGTTATTCGCGGATGACCAGGTACTGGTAGCAGGCGATGAAGAGGGCTTCGCGTACATGTTAATTAAGGAAGTAGTAGAGGAATATTGTAAATGGGGATTAAAAATCAACACCACAAACACAGAATACCTGGCTATTGGAAAGATGACATCACTTCTCAAAGTATCAGATAACTTAACGATAAATACGCGTGAAGAGTATAATTATTTAGGGAGTATTATTAGTAACAAGGGAACATGTGAAGAAGATATCAGATATAGACTTAACCAAGGGAGGTCTTCAATACAAAGACTAAATCCTCTTCTGTGGTCCACTAAGATTGGACTGAAAACAAAACTCAATATGTACAGAGCCAGAGTGAAACCAATTACCACCTACGGTGCACAACGTTGGACAGTTACAGAAAGAAACCGAAAGAAGATAGAAGCAGTGGAGATGGATTTCCTTCGAAGAGCTTCCCGAGTTTCTAAATTGGAGCATGTTTGGAATGAACAAATCAGGGACAAAACTGGCATCGAAGATACTATAGTCAAGAACGTTGAAAGGAAACAACTATTATGGTTTTGGACACCTAACTAGAATGGATTTATTTATTTATCAAGCTTGTTCAATGGATCCCTGCTGAGGAAGGACCTCTGGGATGTGAAACATGTCATGATTAATACACATACATACAATATGAGTCATAATCATAGTAAAAACAACTATACGTTCCAAAGACAAAAAAAGAGAATAACAATAAACAATTTTTACATCTGAATTTTCACAAGTCATATTGAATACAATCAATTAATTTGTTCAAATTCTTGAATGGAGTAGAAGGAGTTGCCAATAAGATAATCTCTCAGTTTTTCTTTAAATATATCTTTATTATCTGCAAACTGTTTTATACTCTTGGGAAGTTTATTAAATAGATGCATACCAGAATAATTAAGTCCTCTTTGTACTAATGACAGAGATTTTTGTGTTTTGTGCAAGGAGGAATACCAAAAATAGTCTTTAATTACCAACCAGCTGACCAGAGAAGACGAGATAGACCATCGCTAAGATGGTTGCAAGGAAGGGAGCAGTCAATGAAAAAACAAAATATAGAACCGAGGGAGGCCCACAATAGACAGTTGTGGAGACTGAGATGCGGGAAGCGGTAGGAGCCGTAGGACCCCCGGATATTTTTTTTGCAAAGTCAGGTCGTTTTGGTCGGACTTTTTACCTGCCAGGTGATCAGGAATGTTATACCTGAGCGCAAGTGAGCGGCTGGCTAAGACGGCCGCCGATACATTACTTATTCGCGCTCGGGTACCTGGCACGTAAAAAGTCCACCAAATGATCTATCTTTTCAAAAATAATTTTTATACTTGTAAATATTATTCTGTACCAACCTCAGTATACCTCAAATATATTTGTTCGATATTTATGAAAAACAATTTTTAAAGAAAATAAAATTTTCAAAAGTTAATAGTTCGACTATGCTCCCATTCCCATCAGGTCTTCGAATTTGTACTTAGATATTACGAAAGAAGTGTTATACAAATTTTCATTATGCCTCAAATATCTAACCAAAAATGTTTATCAGCTCTCCTACTATATGACACAGCAAAAACTGATTGATCACATGGTAGTGCGCGTAAACTGAGAAACAACGGATGATTTGAACCTTTAAGAAATCACTGGTATATTTATAAATAGAGTTGTAGTTTAGCAAAATACATTGCATTGAGAAAAATTGATATCATTATATAGATTATTATTAAATATTCCTTCTTAAAAAGATTTATTAATGTTGGTTAGTTGATCATGCAATTCATAGAACAATTGCGTATATTAAGTAGATACTAATTAGTATCTCCTGCTAGTAAAAATTATGTTACACACTTAATAATAATATAATGGTTTCATTTTTATTATTATGATAAGTATCCGTTCTTTATTGTTCAATCTAGAATGTTTTACCTGTCTTTTCTTCCTTCTCTTCCGCATGTCTGTATACATTACTAGCTATACCCGCAATTTCGGTCACGATGTCAATCCTTATGGACGCAAATCAAATGTAATAATAAAATTCTGAGTTTCATTAGGAATACAAAAATGTTTAGTTATCTTTTCTCTATTATTAGAATATAAATTTGAATCTCTGCACGTTTATTACTCAAACACGTCATAACGCTGAACCAATTTTAATGAGAATAAGTAAGTTTTTGGTTTGGATAGAATTTAGAAAAAGCAAAATCTTTGTCTTACTCTGCCTGTCTGTTCGCTTATAACTGAATTTTCACGATTATGTAAGACTAAGCTAGCGGCCGCGAGTTCGTTCATGTTTGTCAACAATTCTGAAGATTTTTATATCTTTGCATGGAACATGAAATATTTTCAAGATAAAAAGTAGCCTATGTTACTACCTGTCAAATCAGTAACACTCCAGTAAAACTCCCATCAAAATAGATTCACATACGTCGCTTTTTTTTTTTTTTAACCAGTCATCAAATGAGTTTGAGCACCCACGAGGTTTTCCAAAAGGCGGCTCCCCTGATCCAGTCTATTGTTCAACATTAGGAATTCATTAGCATATAGACAATCTGGTTTCACGACCAAGTTATAGCGTAGTGGCCCGCCCTACGAGTCACCACTAAAGGAGAGAGAGAGAATGTGGGCAAGGGTTGCAGGAATAATTCCAGTAGACGTAGACCCTCGTTCAATCTGCCACTCGGGTTAGCAATTTTTCACCATCAGAGGAGAGCTCTAAAAATAAGTAGTCACAATATATATTCAGAAAATTTATTAGCCTTTGTTATTAGCCTCAATGGCGCTGACAATTAATATACAGAGGTATTATTGTCCCCCCCCCCCCCGCCGTGTCTCGGCCAGCAACAGCGAGCTAAGTCTACCATATCTCCCTATACAGCAATGACCATCCCCGAGAAATAGACAGTCGGCCCCACCTGACTTTATTGAACTCCCATTGTCGATCTGGGAGCGTGTCCGGCGATGATGGCTGGCCTGGAGCGACGTACTGGCTGAGTTCCGCAGTGGCGTAGGTCCCGGGTGCTGTCTGCCTCTAGCCGAGCGAAGACTACGCCTCCACCAGCGGCACCACTCTGCAGACGACTTGTTGGGTCGAGCAGTCCTCTCTCTTGCTCCGTCCCAGAGTCTAGGGTCTTACCCTCACCCCCATCATCAGTCTCTTCCAATCTTTCGGCCAATAGTTACCAGGTCGTCTAGATGACTTCTTTGAGACGGTTATTGCTCTAACTCCTACTCATCAGCACTCTACTTTCAGGGCACTGCCTCGGAATTTTGTGCAACCTGTCTAGCTCGTTTTTGCTGCCTTTATTTCGTCATCGGTATGCGTACCAGCAGTGAAGGCTACTACAGTAGTGCCTTAATTTAAGATTTTTAGACAAGCACTTTTAGTTATAATTTTTTTAGTGAAACCATAAACTCTTTCCATCAAGTGTCCATTTTTCTATGGCAGATTTATCTAATCAATTTTCTTGAATTACTTTTTCTTTACTTCCCTATTAGTCCAATATCTGTCAACAATAGTGGAGCAAGTTTTTTCTACAGAAATTCTCCAACTTGTTTTGTTGACTTTTGGAGATTGTCTGAGTTGTCACATTTGTAATAATGCTTTATGATATTCTGTTCTTTACCCATTCTGCTAACAGTATTCCTTAGTAGCCATAATGTATTTATTGTAGCTAGTTTGTTTCCTATAGATTTTTATTTCAGGATCTACATCATTTACAAGTGATAGAATTCTAAATTCTTATGGAGGTTTTGAGTAAGTTTTTATTGCAGTTTTCCATTGGCAATTCTACAAAAGATTGGAGTATTGTAGATTCATAATTTTAACTTTTACCAGTTTCCTCCTTTTTCAAGACACGTGCTGTTTAGTCAATTTGGTAATGGATATATCAAAAAAATTTAAAACTGGTATAAGGTATTCATGACAGATATGAAATACCTGCACATCTTATAATGGAAGGGGAACCATTTCATGCACAAAAGTGAAAAATAAATGATTCCATCAATGTTTACTATACTGTAAACAGTTGAAACTACTGCTAGCAGTACTGCTGAAATATGTCTTTTAACACAAAGTCAGCATTAATGATCAATCCTCCTTACTAACAATGGTGATCATTGCACACATTTCAAGAGTATGGAAACCTATATAAGAATGTATCTTCTGGAATCCATAAACTTTATTAAAAAGAAATGTTTCTTTGTAGGTCTCTACAATAGAGTCCAAGAACCAAAATCTTTAGGTGCTTAACTGGAAATACTATTCAGGTAATCATCTACATGGATCAGCTTGTTTAATAGTCTTTTACAGCAATATCGCAGCTTTTCTGTTAATAAGCCCAACTTTATTATGACTTCTTAGCAGCATTAGATGTGTTTCATCAGTTTCGAACACAGTATGCTGTTCGACTAAACACAGGTGATGACTCTTAAAGAAGAATAACAGCTTTGTGTCATTTATTCATAGCCCAGTAACAAAAATTTTTCTAAAATACTTTGTCCGACATCTATTTTCCTCTGTACTCTTGAGCAATCTTCTCCTGCTGTAACCAACACTATAACAATACCTTTGTCTATCAAAAATGAACAATTTACTGGTTTTGATTTATGAAGATGAAAGTTATGAATTCTGTGTCCAAAAGCCCACCAACTGCATACAGAACTTTGTTAAATTTATCAATGTTTGTCAATCACATTGGGTAAAAGGGGAGAACAAAAATGATCATTACATAAACTATAATTGGTGCATGGAACAAACATCTACACTCATTTTCCACGCTAATGTTTGTCCGGCTGTAAAACAAATCCAATGCATGACTAGTGTTGCAAACTGAAAAAAAAACAAAATGTTTTTTTTCAGCTTTGTGAAAAAAAACATGAAAAAAAACTTAGCACCCGTGTTTTTTTTCTAAATTTTGTTTTTTCAGAAAACAATATATTTGATAAATAATAGTTTTATTTAAGGAACTTCCATTTTACAAGTGTGTTTTAAGTATTACTGAATCATATAATGTCTCACATAATGATTCATAAGTGTATATATATAGGTAACATAAATTTATTCATCCTCTATGTCAGTACCACATTCACTAGTATCAGCACCACCAACACTAGTTTGATCGGTGTCGGAATTTTCTGTCTCTTCTTCTGTCTCCTCTAGATCCCTAACTTCAGAAATAGTTAAATTTTCTTTTACTGGTTGTTCTTGTATTGTACGCAAAAGATTTTGAGATTGCAATTTTAAATTGTGAGAAAAGTACACACTGTGCATAAAGACTGCGCCGATAGTTCTGTATTATGGAAGTTTGAATTAAAATCTATTATCATACAAAATAGGAGCTTTACTTCTTTTCAATCGTCTGTTTACACGAACGGTTGCAAAGAAACGATTCATAATTAGGAACCGTGCACAAACTACGTGGCTCGGTCCAGAGGGAGGAGGGGTTAGCTGGAAGGCTACGCTGGGCTACGCGAGGAGAGCGGGGGGGGGGGGGGGTCCGAGCCAGGCCACGTAACTTTCCTTTAGTAACATTTTTCAGTTAATTATATCCGTATGTAATTTACAATAGTCTGACAAGAGAAAACAGTACAAAATGTCTTCTGGAATCAAAACGGAAGAAAGCTACGTGCTACGTGAGGGAGGGGGGGGGGGAGGGTTCACAGGAGGCCAAAATTGAGCTATGTGGTTTATGCACGCTCCCTTACTGACAATTTAATGAGTCAGTACCACTATACTCTGAGAGTTAACAAGTATACTAATATAAGGAAAGCCCAATAAGTTATAAAAAGAGGCAAAAAACCGTGGATAAATTTTATATTCCTCATTTTTTAAAAAGATCTTTAGGTAATTTTGTAGGGTTGGCAGCACTATTTCAAATAGCAAGTATCAATCCAAACAATGGCGAATGGGGATTCCTTCTCGCGCAACCTAGTCTCCTCGGGAAATCCCCGTTCATAAAGAAAATTTCAGTCAATTTTGTCAATATTTTCGTAATTTTTTTTTCCTACTGAACCAGAAAAATATATTAGATTTTAAACTAAGATAAGTACTTAGAATAAACTCTAAAATAGTAATTTTAAACGATAACTGCCTTACAAATTTGAGATTTAGTAGTTGTGAAAAAAAACGTGTTCCAGAAAAAAAACATGTTTTTTTTCAAAGTTTTTTTTCATGTTTTTTTTTTCAAGCCAGAAAAAAAACAGTTTTTTTACAACACTATGCATGACACAGCTCTTGATAAACATTAAACAGAATCTGGCTGAAAGCAGGAAACTATCAAATCCCAGAATGATGTTTCAGAACAGAAGTCAAATTTTTTCAGCACTGTTATTCATTATAAGTGGATTTCTTATTAGTTTATTTTGTATCTTCTGGTATTGAACATAATTTTTTTCTAACTACATCAACATACTGGATTTGTGCCAGAACTTTAACTGTAGTTGAAGTACCCATACAAAATATTTGCATGATATTTTTTATTTGAACTAGACAACGCGTGCGAAAATTTTGCGAATAAAATACGATGAATAGCGAGGTGGAATGCTTGTAATATAATGAAAATATGCAGCAAATATTTATTTTTTTAGTGTAATAGGTACGCATCAAAATACTTACAATATATTACGAAACAGTTAGGTAAATTTAAAACACTCTGTAGTTACGACAAACTGTCACTGACCTTAACAGAAAACAACCAACCTGAACAAAATGCACACAACATATCAACATTTCTGTGATATTTGTTGCTGTGCGAATAAAATGTGTACATTGAAATTGTATAGCAAAACTAAAGTGTTTCCATAACAGAAAAAAATATCCGAAAAGCTACTTATTGAATAAAAAAGTTTACTGACATCTCTGTGATACCTGCTGCTGCAATCTAGGGACATCTCTGAACTTTCTCATACGCGCTACCACTTTAAGTACCAAATTCCAAAAAAATCTTTCTTAATTTATGATTTTACCTAACTGGAGACCTTAATCTTTAAAATGATATGATATTTATTGATTACGGCTATTTATCGAAGAAGATAAATGGTTTGTATTAAATTAAAAAAAAACACGCTGTAAAATATTTTTGATACTTTTGCCCTTTAATGGTCAAATTTCTTTTATAAAACATGGTGTAACCAAAGCGGACACCTTGTTGTTTAAAATGATACCACATTTATCGATTTCGGTTAGTTATCAAGCGAGGTAAAAAAAAAAAAAAAAAAAAAAAAAAAAGTTCTAGAAATGATGATATTTTTTCCCCGTAAGTGTTGAATTTGGAGAAAGTTTTTTCTTAAAATATGATATCACCAAAGCGGATAATTTAATATTTAAAACCATACCTCATTTATTAATTTCGGTTGGGTATCAAGGGAAATAAATAGCTCGTGACAGAAAAATGCCTTGTAGAAATATTAATAGAGGAAGAGGTACAAATGTGAAATCATGGAGGAAGGAATAATATGGAGACGACGCAAGAGACCTTTACCACGCATGGGAGTGAAGCAGGCCGGCGGAGGAGTGGGGGGGCATGGCCGGAGTGGTGGGGGCTTGACCGCTTCCCAACAAACACGGGGAATATGTAGAAACACCTCAAGGGGACTCTAGGATAAACGTGATGCCGCAATCTGGTGATGGATTATTATGTAACTCGATGAGACAAATAAAAAATGAAGAATAAAATTTTTTGGTATCCTGCTTAGTTTTCGAGATATTCTGTCTCAAATGTGAAATGGTTTTGGTTGAAATTCAGAAGAAAAAATTATTCAAAGTCAAATTTTATGATGAATTTTTATTTAAAAAGACGAGACAAATAAAAAATAAAGAGTAAAATTTTTCGATATTTCACCTAGTTCTCGAGATATACTGTCTCAATAGTGAGGTGTCTTGAGTTGAAATGCAGAAGAAAAATTTCGCAAAAGTCAAATTTAATGATGGATTCTTATGTAACACGAGGAAAAAACTCGATAATAAGGAATAAATGTTTTCGATATCTTGCTTAGTTTGGGGGATATACAACATCCAAATTGAGGGGTTTAGGTTTGGATGCAGGCTGGACCAAAAATTAATTCTGTCAAAGCCACAATGATTACATGGTTGACATGCAGAATGGATATTTCAGTTTTATTACTACCACTTGTGGTTAGCCTGAAATGTGTCCTAGACCAGAAAAAAAGTAAGAGGACCCACTCTAGGGATGAGCAACCCAGACATTTTGTAGGCTGGTACCAGAAATAAAATGTTTATTCAGTCACCTTAATGAACATTCTCTTGATCAAGATGTGTTGTCTAATTTCACAGCCCTACTTATTAGGACAATTGTAAAAAAATTATCTCTCAGTTAGATTTAGATACGGGGGGGGGGGGGGGGAGAATGTTGTACAAAAAAAAAAGAGACTAAATTAGAAACACATTCCCCAAATTGATTTTGTTCAAAGGCCAATAACTTCTTTATTTATGAAGCCCATTTTTATTTCTGCATGAACCTGTTTCGACATAAATAGATGAGAAAGATTTCAAAATCGGTAAAAATAGGTATAGACGTATTTACAAACAGAAACAAGTCTTATATGAAGCTTTAAAAATAACCTAAGTCAATGGCCTGAAATAGCTATTTAAAAAATTAATAAAACTCACAGCTTCTCACATAACAGTTAATTTCATCATCCATTGTCAGTATAATCAGCAACGTGACGAAAGAAATCGTAATAGTAAATTCACTGAATCGCGAAGTAAAACACGCCCCTTTAAATCTCATTTTAAACACTCGTTAAAAAATAATGCTAGTCTATTATGTGCAAAATAGCAAGTTTGCTGATTTTCTACACTACACCAAGAAAAATTTGAGAACAAAGTCATCCCATTGAGAGCTATGACTAAATATTTATAGATGTGCTGCAAAGTTTGCGGTGTCTACCGCTCACTTACACAACGATAATTACAATTCAACTTACTTATGAAATTATAATCCAGGTTCTTTCCTGTCTGGCCTATTTGTGCAACCGTACGCAACACAAGCTGGCATTTTTAAACACTTATACACAATACTAAATGAAATAATCACTGCATCTACCACAATGTGAACACCTTAATTGTTGGGAAGCGCCATATGGTCGCTGCCGGTGCTGCCACCATGCGGGAGAGTTTAGTGCTTGCTTCACCGATTTAACGTCACTTCTCCTCCATATAATTCCTTCCTCCATGTGTGAAATAGGGGTGATAATATGAAATACTATGGTTTCTCGCCTCGTAATTGCTATACTCTGGTGAGCTGCTTAAAAACTACTTTTATTAACTGTAAACTTCTTTGGAATACATTCATATCGCAATTGGCAGCCATTAGATGTGAGTGAAGCTTGGAGGTTGTTGGTTTTTAGTTTAATTCCTGTCATAATGCATACATTATAAACATATTTACGAAACAGACGTTGAGCTAAAACATTAAGCTGTAAAATGGCGTGTTTGTTGCCTATTTACGTTTAATTTTAGATTTTATTTGCGTTTCTGAATTTCAAGATAGCTGTGTCACTAATGTGGAATACTAGTATTCAATATTTTACCGTACTTTCACAACCTTTTTTATTTATAGGCATTGCTTCAGAAATGACTACACGAGCTCGAAAGCAGTGGGATGAGTCTGCCATGCAAACTGAAATTAAAAATGTCAGAGAAAAGAAGATGAGCTTCCTGAAGACGGCAAGAACTTTCCAAGTTCCCAGAGCCACTCTATTTTGGCTAGTAAAGTCAGATTTACCACCTGAGTTAGCCACAAAGACCAGACTTGGGCGAAAAACTGTTTTATCTCCAGAACAAGAACAACAGTGTATTGATTATAGCATGAAAATTGAAAGTAAATTTTTTGGACTTACCCGAAAGGATCTCCAACAGATGGCATTTCAGTTTGCCAAAACCAATAATATCCAGAATCTATTTTTGAGTGAATGGGCTGGAAGAGGGTAGGTTACGCCTTTTCTTGAAGCGGCACAAAAAGGTAATTTCTATCCGAAAACCGACAGCAAACTCATTTAACAGATCTCTAGGTTTCACAAGAGGAAATGTGGCAGTGAACCCACTAATGAAGATGCCGGTTGTATCTTTTGCTCAGGAAAATTTTCGCAGGACAAGGCAGGGGAAGAATGGGTAAAATGTCTAATGTGCGAAATGTGGGCACACACTGAATATGCAGGTTACGATAAAGGACGATATGTGTGTGACTTCTGCAAGTGGCATTTGATTTAACTTTAACATACCTGATACGAATTGACTATTCCATATTTGTACCCCATAATCTGAAGAGCCAAAAATGTCAAATTTTGTGTTAAGCTTAATTTAGAAAATGTTCCTAATGTAGTATGTATTCGAAAATATAGAAAGCATTAAAATACATCCCAAAGTATGAGCTGCAGGCATTTTGTTTGTTTAACTTGAAAACCTGAGAAATTATGAACGAAAAACAAAATGGTATTCCATATTTGTAATACTTCCTCTACTTTTGTCCTCTAAGGTTAGAATTTTGAAAAATTTCTTTCTTAAAATGAGATTTAACGGAACCTAAGACCTTACAAAGACCTCAATCTTTAAAGTGATACCTTGTTTATCAGTTTTGTTTAATTATCAAGGGAGATAAATGACCCAAGACACAAAAAAGGGTATTTTAGAAATACTGATATTTATACCCTTTAAGAGTTCAATTCAGAAAATTCATTTCTTAAAATGTGATGTTACCACAACGAAAACCTTAATTTTTAGAATGATACCACATTTATCCATTTCGGTTAGATAAATGGCTCGTGACACAAAAATGTTTGTAGAACCATTTACACTTTTTCCCTTTAAGGGTTAAATTACAAAAAACTTCTTTTTGTTAAAAAAAAATAAGATGTCACCAAAGCTGAGACATTACTCCTCATAATCCTACTTCATTTATCGATTTTGGTTAGATATCCATGGAGAAAGATGGCTCTAGACACAAAAAACGCATTTTAGAAATATTGACAATTTTGGACTTTAAGGGTCGAATACGAAAAAATCCTTTCTTAGAATATAATGTTACAACGGCGGAGACCTTAGACTTTAATATGATACCTCATTTATATATCGGTTAGATATCAAGGGAGATAAATAGCTCGTGACACAAAAATGCGTTGTAGAAAAATTTATACTTTTTCCCTTTAAGGGTTGAATTCCAAAAACACGCTTTCTTAAAATATGATGTCTCAAAGCTGGGACATTACTCTTCATAAACTTACTTCACTTATTGGTTTTGGTTAGATATCCATGGAGATGAATGACTCGAGACGCCAAAAACGCTTTTTGGAAATATTGTCATTTTTTCCTTTTAAGGGTCGAGTTACGGAAAATTCCTTTCTTAAAATGTAATGATACCACGGCGGAGACCTCAGTCTTTAATATGATACCTCATTTATCTAAATCGGTTAGATATGAAGGGATATAAATAGCTCATGACACAAAAATGTGTTCTAGAACCACTTATACTTTTTTCCCTTAAAGGGTTGAATTCCAAAAAACTTCTTTCTTAAAATATGATGTTACGAAAGCTGAGACATTACTCCTCATAATATTACTTGATTTGTCGATTTTGGTTAGATATCCAGGGAGATAAATGGCTCGAGGCACAAAAAACGCATTTTAGAAAAATTGACATTTGTGCCCTTTAAGGGACGAATTACGAAAAATTCCTTTCTTAAACATAATGTTACCACGGCGGAGAGCTTAGTCTTTAATACCTCATTTATCTATATCGTTAGATATGAAGGGAGATGATTGGCTCGTGACACAAAGATGCGTTGTAGAAAAATTTATACTTTTTTCCCTTGTAGGATTGAATTCCAAAAAACTTCTTTCTTAAAATATGATGTTACCAAAGCTGAGACATTATTACTCATAATATTACTTGATTTATCGATTTTGGTTAGATATCCAGGGAGATAAATACCTCGTGACACAAAAATGCGTTGTAGAACCATTTATACTTTTCCCTTTAAGGGTTGAATTACAAAAACTTCTTTCTTAAAATATGATGTTATCAAAGCTGAGACATTATTCCTCATAATCTTCATTGATTTATCGATTTTGGATAGATATCCAGGGAGATAAGTGGCTCGAGACACAAAAAACGCATTTTAGAAAAATTGACATTTTTGCCCTTTAAGGGTCGAATTACGAAAAATTCCTTTCTTAAAACATAATGTTACCACGGCAGGAGACCTTATTCCTTAACGCTTTCCTACCGGCTATTGGAAATAAAGGGAAATTTATAATTTCAATTATATAATTGTATAAAGGTACTTGAAATTAAACACACATATTTTTTTCAAATTTTTTTTGGAACTCTAAGTGCTAATTACTAAGCCGGTACTTATAAGTATCACAGGATGTACAGAAATAGCAATTGAAATCTATTATGTTCATATTGGTATGAAATGTTTGCCTCATGATATTCAAAAACACCAATTCTTTTTGCTCATTCAGACACAAAAGACATTGCAGTGGAACATTTGGAATGATGTTTTGACTGTATTTTCTTCATTCTACATACTTCACATCTTCATCTGATTTTTACAATTTAGGGACAGTGTATACCTCTGTTTCCCAATCTTACATCTCTCATTGTGGAATAGTATGACTTGTGTTGTTTGAATGGATGAGGGCTTGGTGAAATATATATACAGGTAGATGACCTTTTCTTCTTACCGATATCCTTCATAGTCATCATACCATGTGCAAAGGATCTTCTAAAAATTTTTACAGACTTTTTTCAAATATCGGACCATTTATGTTATAGACATTGAGAAATACAACATCCAGAATTCCCAAAAACAATTACAATCTTCTGGCAGCATTGCACAAAGTCATCAGCTGATCAGCAGTATCAACCCCACACATGAAGGTATTGTAGTCCTTGACGATTCCTGAGCATGAAATTGTCGACTTCAATCCATCTATTTTCTTTGTGTATAACTAGTGGTGTAACAAAAGGGATGGGCAAAATGCTACAGGACCTACTGCCAGAGGTGGCCCCCGATGACCAGGCCAGAGAGGCCCTCTGGTCCAAGATCCACCAGGTCACCAATCCAACCAAGAGAGGGCTCATCTGTTGAAGTTGCCATGGACCCCTACCAGTGTAGTGGAGTTTCACCGCTGCCTATGAAAATTTGATACTTAAATATATGATCTTTTTATTCTTCCATTTCCAGTAGCAAATGTCTAGGTTTGTAAATTCATTGTCACAATCTCCTCTTTTTAGTTTTCCATCAGCAGATTGTTAGAAAGTCCCTTGCAGTAGGGTCTGATTCTCCCACAAATAAAAGTTGTTTCAGTTTTGTAATAATGAAACTGATGAAAAATAATGATAATACTAGATAACATCGTCATTATTCCATTTTTTTCAGTCAATTCAAAGACCACTCTTTGACCTAATGAGTAATCTGAGAACATTCCAGTCATTTCTTCAATTTTTGCCTTGATAAATTAGAAACTAAGAGAAGAGCTACAGTCAGAGCGTATTTAATAAAAATATCCATTTGAAAATATCTAAAGCAATGATAAAACCAATTGTATACTTGCTAAATCTATTGACCAATAATCTGTATAAAACTAGCCCACAACTCCCTGACGGTACTTGTAAGTCCACGTTGGTTTTTCTAGATTATTTAGTAAATAAACTAGAAAAACATATTTTATAGATAAAAGATATATGGTTAAATGTTCAAACTAAAAAAGTAATAACAGAAATTGACACTTACCAAGTAAATTATCATCTAAAAATTCATTGTAATGTAGCACTTGTTACTCTGGTCAGTATGCTGTCAAGCCCCAACTTAGAAAATTAATTTCTTGGCAATGTCACGCAAAATTTAAAAATAAATGTTGTCATTGTCTGACCGAATCATACAACAATAGATCAACAGGCTTAACAATGCAGTGGATACTGGTATTGTCGAATTATATGGTGGTAAATACAGTGGAACTTATAAGTACCGTCAGGGAGGAAAGGGTTAATATGATACCTCATTTACCTATATCGGTTAGATAGCAAGGGAGATAAATCGCTTGTGACACAAAAATGTGCTATAGAAAAATTTATATTTTCCCCTTTAAGGGTTGAATTCGAAAAACATTCTTTCTTAAAATATGATTTCACAAAGCTGAGACAATACTCCTTATTATCCTACTTCATTTATCAATTTTGGTTAGATATCCAGGAAGCTAAATGGCTCGAGATACAAAAGAACAATTTTAGAAAAATTGACATTTTTGCCCTTTAAGGGTTGAATTCCATAAACTTCATTTCTTAAAATATGACATGACCAAAGTGAATACCATAAGCTTTAAAATTACACCTCATTCATTGATTTCGATTAGTATGAAGGAAGATACAGGCTTGTGACAAAAAAAATACCTTATAGAAATAATATATATGATAGCTGTACAGCATTCGTTGTGTTCAATAGCAAAACACAAGAATTCATTAAGATGTATCTTAGCTAATCATATAGCAAGGCTAGTTAAAAGGAAAAACAAAGATTTTTTAAAATAGAAAAACATGTATCAGCCCAAAAAGCATAAAAATATTTATTAATACCATATTTACAACTTTTCAGAAAATAATTACTGATAACAAATGTAGATATGAGATTCATAAAAGTTCATTTATAAAAATAGGTTCTTCTGTAAATCGTAAAAAAATTAAGACACATTAAATTGACACAATTGTGAGGATATTTTTCTCCTAGGTCCAAGTACTTTAAAATATGATGCTATGCCAGTATACATTACTAAGCATTAAGTTATAAATTATAGTATTGCTACAATGGCTTGTTTGTATTTCATAACTGATGAGATTATAAAATAACCAATTTTCCATATAGCATAAAATCAATTCCATCATCACACAGCCAGAGTAATTTATTATGCTCTGTGATCACTGCTATTATTTTCTTATCTAAAAACATAATTACAGTGGTCTTTGAAAATGCTGCTTAGGAAAATAATAAATAATACAGTGTCACAGCACTTTAAAAAGAAGTTAAGCATATTCCCTCCTCATCCAACCAGTCTGCTCAGCACTCTTGTATATTTAGTAATTGCCCTTTTGAACTCTCAACCTCCAAAAAGTGATAGGTGAATGTTCAAATAATTGTCATAGTTTAGTTTTCATTTACTAAGCAGTTATAAGTTATTTCAATTTTCAATATTTATGGTGGGCTGCTTTCAGTACCTGGGTGTTAATAGTTTTAACCAGTGGCGGATCTATGAATTTTCCAAGCCAGGTAAAAAAACTTGATATTGCTGCCCCTTCAATCATTCATGAATTTGCCACCTGGGGAAGTTTAGAGCTATTCTTGGATTTTGCCGCCACCTGATGGTTGCTGCTTGGGGCAGTAAAGCTGAAAATGAAGGTCACTGCCACACGAATTTACCATTTAACATCTCTTCAAACATGATTTTGCCCCCCTCCCCCCTGAAGTTGTCACCCGGGCCAAAAGTCCAAGTTTGATCCACACTAGATCCAGCACTGGTTTTGACTGGACATTGGAAGCCTTCTGACCTAAAACTAGGAGTAATCCATCAGTTTCGTTAATGGAGATATTCGTTGAACTAAACACAACCATTGAAATGTCAGTAATTTACTCAGAAAAATGGAATTATAAAGAAAAGTCTTGCTCAGTGTTATGAGAAAATATGCAAAAAAAGTCCTAAATACAATTATATAAGTGAAGTAACTAATTTGAATTAGAAAAATATATGAAAATCTGGATTCCTGTACCATTTTACTAATTAATCCTACAACATTACTCAGTATCTTCAATGAAAAGACCAAACTGGAATGTTTGTGTTAACAATAAACCTCTGCACTAAACCTGTGTTTTAATTAACCCTACAACATTACTCAGTATCTTCAATAAAGAGACCAAACTGGAATGTTTGTGTTAATAAACCTCTGCAGTAAACTAGTGTTAATGAACTTCACAGTGAACAATGATATTTTTATGATATTTGAATGTGGATCTGATATTCTACTAATTCTGAAGTACTGCTTAAATTTTATTACACACCTGAATGAACTCAAAAGCAAGAGGAAACAACTGATTCGAGACTGAATGAAACATAAATAATTACATTTCAACACAGAATTAAAGAACCCGAGATTTCTGAATGTGGATTAGTCTATTACAGTTTGTTAATGTTAAATCACCCAGATGATTTCCTAGTGCCAACAGTACCATACAGAGCTTCAAAATAAGAGGGTAAAAACAAATAAATTGTCACAGAAGAGTATAAAACTTAATGATGTAACATGAATTCAGAAACATTTTTTGAGAATCAAGGGGAAAAAAAGTATGCTTATGATCATACTGGAAACTATCTTTTATGAATTGATTTCAGATCTCTGCAAGTGTGCAGAAGAAATCACATCCAATAATATTTTTTTACCATATTTGAGCTTGCAAGGTACCACTACCCATCAGAAAAAAAAATCAGAATCCCAGTATTGTAATGAATTCATTTCAGTCTCTTAATATTTATTGCTAAACACACAATTAAAACACCTTACAAAGATATCATTTTGAAATACTATTTGGTCCTATTCTCATAGTATCAAAAATTGCACAATTAAAACCTACTGTCACAGTCCTTACATAGAAGTAATTTCCATGTACAAATTACACAGTTATGCATGTCAACGTCTTATGATTCTAATACAATTTTGTCACTAGAAATATCACAAAGTAGATCAGTATTGCAAATATTCAGATTCATAACATACAGCAATTCTTAAAACTTTCAAATTTGTAGAAGTTTAAATTAAAATAGTATCATCTTTGTAAGATTATAAAATCTGAAAGGATAAACTAAATGTTTTTAGTTCATTTGAAAAAAATAAAAGAAAGAATTTGGAGTTATTGGAATGAACATTTTTTCTTTTTGCTGAACTTAAGAAACATACAAATTGCTATTGCGCAAACAATGTATACACATATATGAATTCCAATCATTGTGTTGAATGTTTCATTTAAGGCACTTACTTTGATTTTCATGACATTCACCATAGTGGCACAAATATAAGACACTCAAATTTTTGATTTATCAAACATTTTTAATCCAAAATTTACCCAGCAATGCCAGTGAAATACTCAAGAAAATAAATTGTGTTAAAAAGTTTTTGCCTTTAATAAAAAATTTACTTTTCCAGATTTCTCTGTGGATAAAAAAAATGATACACTGACATCAACCTTTAAAGGCAGTGTCCATAGAGTACGTGGCTCGATCTAGGAAAGGGGGGGGGGTGTTCCGATCCAGGCCATGTAGCTTTTCATTCATACTATTTGTCACAGTTAAAATGTTGTACAGAACACACAACAGCTTGTGAATATTTCTTTCCGCCATTTAATTATCTCTGTATGTAATTTACAATAATCTGATAAAAGAAAATATTACAAAATGTGTTCTGGAATCAATAGGTAAAAAAAGCTATGTGCTATGTGGGGAAAAGGGGGGGGGGGTAGAGGCAAAAGCCACGTCGGGCAAGGGGGAGTTAACAGGAAGCCAAGATGGAGCTACGTGGTTTATGGACACTCCCAAAGACTGCATCAAAATGCTTTATTCCGAATATCAATAAGCACTGATCATAACACTGCATTCTAATACTCTGAATATTCCAGCAGAACAACTGAGAAGAATTTTATAACACAGCCACAATGGAATCCTGTGATTCTGCGCACCAGTCACATTTGCCTTAAGACAGTATACCAGATGACAGGCCAAGAAAGTTTCATCAACTAGAAATCCTACATTTAACATGAGACATAAAACTTGATTTGCATAATGGTGGTTGCTGCTATTTGTGAGGTCCCACTCACAAATCATTGCCGAAATTGTAAATAGACTGGCAAATAACATTTTCACAGCATAAGTTGTATGTATAGATATTTGGGTAATTGGAAGTCTTTTTTAGTAATGTAATTTTTTGTAGTTGGTACTACTGTACTGTTGGTCGAGAACGAAGGGAAGGTGTTAAGACGGCACAGAGAGACCAGGAGGGAATGTATTATTTTCACAGTGACAAATAAGTATTGTGTTGTCTGAGTATTTAAAGTGTTCAATACATTGTGCAGATAAATGAAAATATTGGTGGAATTGATTTAACATTAACATCCGTTGCGCAGAAGTGTGTAATTTGAGAGCAGTGTATTAAACAGTAATAATATGCTAGGTGAAGCGTTTCCGTGAAAATTAACGTGAGGGCCATGTGTTGAAGTTGGCGGGCAATCTACCATTGACTAATTAATAGTAAGGAGGACCTAGCATGCTATAAAATGATTTTGTTTCAGATTCAAATTTTAATCTGTGGGACAGTTAACTATCACTGCTGTCCACTTAACAATTCTTCAAACTACCTATGGTGATATGGCTTGAATCAAATTCAATGGAAGCTATCTGTAAAATCCTGAAAATTATGAATAACTAGCTGTTACCCCTGGCATTGTTTGCAATGACTTGGAATTTTATTGTTAGAACTGGATACAGAAAGTTGTAAGTTATGTACATGGTGTCCCAAAAATCACACAGTCTAGATAAGCCATTGCCATACCACTGAATTTATCTCATGGTGAAAATAAATCTGCAACATATTTGAAAATAGCAACAAAACTAAGGGGATAGGTTAACTGCGGTAGACTACTTACTACAGTTACAATGGCAGGTTTTTTTGTTTGCAGTTTAAAATTGTATCACTTTCTGGGGACATCTTATGTTAATAACGTTTTGTACACATTTTTTATTTTACTCTCCTTTTCTAAGGTATATAGCCTTTGGGTGTTGGAAAACCAAAGAGCTAACTATGTAAAACTGCCTACAGTAAAAAGACATCATTTTAAAGTGTACGCTTGCTACTTTCAGTGTCCTGTTCCTGGGCTTGATTGATAGTAATTGTATGCAGTGCAAATACACACCAATACTATATAATAAGTTGTGTCTGTACATGAAATTTATGAATAGATCGTGAACTGCAAGAGAAAAACAATGCCTGAGTGACCGATATAACATTACAGAAACTTACACATGCTATTCTTCTGTCTGTCACATATCAGTTGGTTTTCACTATTTCATTACATAATAGGTAATTTAACAATAATAAAAAAATTGCCTGTCATTTCTAATGATACATAGTATATTCTTGTCAAATTTAATCAGGGTTGGTTTAGCCATTTAGTCATGAAAACCTAACAAACTGACAGAGAGAGACAGAATTATTTTTACAATTATAAAATTAATTTGATACACAACCTATGAATTACACAACAGTCTAGAAAAAAAGATCTACATAATCTGAGATCAGCTTAAAAATATTACATGGGTACATCATACCAAAAGTTTTTGAACACAGCCATATAAACTGCACCTCAACTTTCACTGGCAGAACTTACATGGCAAAAGGTGACTTATATTCAGGCCAACATGGTACTGCCCTTATATTTACTACAAAACTATAAATACTGGCAAATGAAAGTAAAACATATGTACACAGTCAAATGTAAACAGCTAAAACAACAAGATGAACTCAAACATAATTATGTAAGATATAACAAAATATACAAGTAAAGATTTAATTACAGCATGTAAATATCATTAAGCATCAATCAGATCAAATGGTTACCAACAGTCACTCATTTTGATGTATAAATCAAAAAAGGAAGGAATCACAGAAGGAAAAGAAATAAGAAAATTAGAATTGGATGGAAGCGAAACATAAATTGGTCTATTGTACATAGCTGAGAAATAAACTTTACACTAATAAAGTCAAAATGCTTTATTTTGTTCCAGCACTTGCCTGCTGCTTCACTCACATTGACCTACGTGTGTGGATGAATCTAAAATGTGCCTGGGACAGTTAAAAAAATTAATGGAGCAAATAGAGAATAGAGCAATAGAGAAATGAAAAACTCTTTAAACAGAAATTGCTGGTGTGGAAATATATATTTGTTAATTTGTAAACTACAAACAGCAAATAGTAGCACAGAATAAAGAACTAAATAAAACCAATATTGCAACTGCAAACACAGAAATATAGAGCACTCCCACAACATGAAGTAGTTTAATAGCTTTCCTCCTCAAATAGAATGAGCAATTTTTAAGCTTCAATTTCTTATAAACGAAAACTTTACCATGCTGAACGGCACTAGTGAGAGATAATAAGATGTTATATGATTCCTATGTTCATCTAAAGAATTCTTGTGGACTTACAGAAATAACTGAAATATGGCATTAAAAATGTTGAAGTTAAGAACAAATTTTCTTTTATTACTTTGGTGCCCAGACATATAGTCATAAGATGTATTTCTGATTTTAAGCAAACCATAGGCTTTCAAGCCACATGAACCCTATCCAAGTTTGTTTGTGTGATTTCAGAACAAAGACACAGGCAGCCCACTACAAATTTATATATGCAGAGGTTTTAGCTTGGCAAAGGGATACTATCTGTGATTTACAATAATAAGTTTCTAGCAGATAGCTATTAACAATGTTTGATTTTGCAAAAAAATGGCACATGCAAACAAATTGAACATTAGTAATAACTACTAAATTTGATTTTTATGCTAGCTACATAGTACAATAGAAAATGCAAGAGATTTAATACTTTGTTATTAAAAGTTCTCAAGCTCTGATAAAAACTCCACTCCACAAGAAAGTTTAAAAGAACACAAATTATAATGAAGTTTAAAAAAGCAAACTCTGATAAATTACCATTTCTAGAGAAATTTGCATACATGTAAGCAATTTTAAAGTTAAAAATGTACAAATGCAATTGTGACAGTCACTTTTTTCAGTCATATTCTAAAAAATTAAGAAAAGGAACCACAAGAAGTAAAAGAATGACACTTCTATAACCCTTGGGTACAAGATTAAATAATCTGATGGATTAAAAGCGTACCATTGGGTCATAAGGCATACATTATCACAGATGTGAAACAATTCAACAGACTAGACTTTTTTTGGCTTTTGCACAAGTGCATATTCTTGTTCATTGTAAACCTGATGCTTAGGCCCAGACTCTGATACTTCAAAAGGTAGAGATTTTTTACGAATTATACCATAACCATAATGGGAGTCATCTGCTAATCTACACACTTGCATCTTTTCTACTACTTCATAGTCATTAAAGTTGGTGTTGCTTTCTTCTGATGTGGGTGTGCCTTGTAACTGAGAGTTGACAGGAACCATAGGTATGTGAGTATATCCATCACTAGGTGCTTTTGCAGGTGGACGAAAATGTTGTAGCTTGTCATACTCTTCAGTGCCATCAGACTTTCCAGAAACTTGTGTTGCTAGTATTTTTGAACATCTTGGGGTAGGAATTTCAGCTCCTGTTTGAGATATTGGTGTTGCAGAAGTATGAGGACCAGATTTATCATTTTCATCATCGCTACACTGATTTTCCGTGTGATTAACTTCATCAACACCAAGCGTACGCCAAGCATCCTTCCTAAATTCCACTCGATCATAGTCAGAATTAACTGCGACAGGTGTGACAAGAACAGGAGATGTAGGTGACATATCAAAAGCCTTTGGATGATTGAGAATGCCAGAACCGAAAGAATCTGTTGCCGAGTCATCACTGTCTGGGGTATTTTTTTCCTGGGAGGGAGCAATTTTACGTGGGGGCTTTGGCTTACAATTTGGCTTAACAGTATTCGAAAAATTATTTATTACAAAGGGTTTATTATCTATAAGAAGAGATGTAAGGAGCTTAGTGGAAGGCTGTGACATGGCACTAAAATCCAATTCAAGAGGGGTAGCACTTGTTGGAGAAGGGGGCAAAGGGCTTCTAGATCTTGCTTCCATACTAAGCGCTGCTTGGAATTGATTGTCCCCACACATAATAACAGGGCTTGCAGGTACTTCACCAGACAGCAATTTCCGCATGCTTTTCAGTTTTGAAGAAAGGCAACGGAATATCTCTTGCTGGTTTGAATGCTGCAGTGTAAATGTTCCTTCTCCTGTATCACACTTCCTGCCAGCTTCGAACAGAAACTTGCCCTCTCTATAACCATACCGCCTAATGTAACGGTAAGGCCACGTGCAGAGCAAACTGTGATCCACACAGTTTCGTAGTTGGATAGCAGCAGAAGTTATAACAAGAGTGTAAGGTCCTGGTTCTAGTCCACATCTTTTACTTGCCTCTGATGGAACCAAACGAACTGTGAACACACCTACATAAAAAAAATGACTGTATCAGATGAAATAAACCAGATTTTGAATATAAGGATAATACAATAAATTATATTACATACGTACTTATTCAGATTACAATATAGTGTAATAGCTATGAAAATAGTCAACTGTTTACAGTTAACACATCTATTATATAGAGATCTACCGAATGTTTAGAATTTTACCAGTCTTGACAATAATTCGTCAACAGGCACATCAACTTAATCACAAAAAGAGCAAAGGTAAGTAGCAAAGAACAAAAATAATATCTGACCTATTAGTGTAATGTAACCTATACAATTATTGATGAGGTTAAATCAGTTACAATGCTAATATAATTATATACGAGGGTAGCTATTGATATTTCTGGCCTTGACAACAATAAGCGTTGCCAGGCACCACCTGATGTTTCCATTGGAAACATTGACATTGTTGAACATAGCCTTATTCATAGCAATATGTCATTTTAGCGTGATTTGTTGTTTACAGTAACTTTAAAAATTCATCTCTGGTGATAAATGGAATTAACTCATGAAGGTTTTCATGCAATTATTTTTCAAGACTTTCGACGTGGATTATCAAGACAAGAGTGCATCGATGAACTTAATTCTTCATATGGCGATAAAGCACTATCATACAGCACTGTAAAAAACTGGTATAATGAATTCAATTGTGGCCAAAGTTCTCTTCAGGACGAATTCTGTCGGGGTCGTCCAAAATCGGCTGTTATGCCAGGGGTGGCCTTAGCAAGTTTTTCAGGTGGTGCGAGATCTCATTGTGGCGCCCCAAATGTTCAGTCGCTTATTCGTCATTGAGGTGTCCCTATAGACAGACTGAACATTTGTTACATCCTACTAATGTTATACACGTAAATCTTTGTATGTTTTGATGTTTTTATTGTTTCACGTCCAAACGGTGGGACGGCTAATAAAAAATTTGGATTAATGTATTGGCTATCTACTTTTATCCCGATCGAAAAAGTAGTTCCCGTGGGATTCAAATACGAATACACGTATGAATGCATTATGAATTCCACTCGAGCAAAGCCGCTGGCAGAATATAGTCTTTATACTTTAATAACTCAAACCTCAGAAAGATTAGTTTAGGATAGCAGCGGTATGAATGAGAAACAACTGTAAAAAGGAACACTATATCTTTGAAAGGGTTATTTGAGCTACTATGGCGTACACAATGCTCACATGTATATGTCAAATTCACACAGTTTTTAATTATTATTTCTTAAACAAACAAATTAGAAAATAAAATCATAACTAAAAGGCCTAGATTGCCGTCTTCCTCACTTTTATCCTTGGGTAATATAATTTTCTATAGATAAAATTGCAAGATCTGACAGTCTATCTAGAGTCTACGTTTACCGTAAATAGTTTTGATAAGTTTTAATTTACTGAATCTTCGTTCTACTTCAGTGATAGTTACAGGTATGGTTGGCAAATTTCGAAGTGCTGTTCAAACATTGGAAATATATCCTGCCAATCATTTTGGTTCATAAGTTGAAGTTCTATTAATTCTGTTGATTCGAACAACATTTCAATTAGAAAGTTCCTCAATCAATTCACAACCAGATATGTAACATTTTTCTCCAACAGTTAAACTTATTTGTAAATCAGCACAGAATTATTCCCAATTATGTCTTTTTAGAAATTGTTTTGATGATGTGTATTATTAAATTTGGATAGTTGTGTAAACTGAGTGACCAACGATTTTTTTTTCTTCTGCTTAACGTCCCTTAACAACGAGGTCTTTAGAGACGGAAATTGAGGGGGGGAAAGGAATGGGAAGGAATTCGGCCATGGCCTTTTGAAGGAAGCATTCCGGCATTTGCCTGGAGTGATTTGGGAAACCATGGAAAACCCAAATCTGGATGCCCGGACAGGGATTCGAACCGCTGTCCTCCCGAATGCGAGACCAGAAGTGACCAACGTATTCTCAGTTGTATCGATCATGTGCCAAGACACGTTCATTGCAAACAATTCTTCCGGATCTGTTGCTGTCTCGTCTATGGTCTCATTCTAAAAAAATCTCTGCATTGTTCGGTATCTGACTGGATTAGTAATAGTATGTGTCCCAGTCTGAGGAGCAATTTCTGTAGCTGTTGTCAGAGCAGAGGAATAACCCTGGTGCTCTTTCTCATATTCTGAGCTGTTTTAGCAATTGTGAAGAGTTTTATAAATTCACTTTCAGTCAGCATAGCCTTGATTAGAATATGTACTTGAAACAATGTATTATGTCAAGTCACCATTCCAACTATGAACTCAAATTGCTCCATGATCTGGCCAGGGACAAGGTCTCTATTGCTGCAATTGAATAATTCGTTTCCAGAAGGGCATCTCCTACTGAAGAGTAGTGATAAGGAACTACAGCGAAGCTAAAAACTCATTTCTCAAAACAAGTTATGCTCTTTTTTTTTGCGATAGTTTTTTCTTAGGGCTTTTTTGATCGAAAAAATAAAATAAATATTTAAAAAAAATCTGGACAAGGAAACCGATTTAACTTATGTTTTGGCGGCACCAGCTTTACCAAATTGAATGAAAGCTACACAGATTAAAAAATGCTCGAAGATATTGGTTCAGAATTCTGCTTTGGACACCTTTATTTCTTCCTATCATACTGGATACATTGTCATATCTTTGGCCTCAAAAATCGTTCAAATCTAAATCGAACTTTTGAAAAGTTTCTTCGATACACAGGCCAGTGAGTCCAGCTCCCAGAGAGTCAATTTGCGGCTTGTAAATGCAATTAAATGCTCACGCACTTGGGCTGCTTCTTTATTAGTGTAAACAAAAGCAATATTAAAGATAATTGTTAGACACGACTGACATAAGGAGTTCAATTCAGTGTGATGGAAAAGTATTTAGATGAATTTTTAACACAAACTCTTTCGTTTTGGATAAGTCTGCCAAAATAATAGATATTAGTCTCCTTATTAGCAATACGGTGCAAATGCTCCATCATCACATGGTCATATTTTCCTAACAGTTGCAATATACCAAAGAAGTTACCATTATTAGAAGTATTTAGTGTTTCAGATCCAAAGCTTCCTCTGAACAAGAAAATATTGCATGTAAACCAAATACATTCATTCGAGGATTGCAACCCATCGTGATTTTTCATCATCAATCTGTATTTATAAATAATCGTCTATTACACTGAAGTTCTTTAATTGAATCAATGCTTCTATCCTGCTGAGCATGATGCACTGGTGATATGAGGAATTTTCATGAGTTTTGAGACTCTCTGATAAGTAGCTCCAGTCATCTAATCATTCTTTGCCCAAACAAGTGAGAGACCTTCTGTTGAATAAACAACAGAAACAACAATATACTTTATTTGCAGATTAAAAGTAAACAAGCCATCTTCTGTTATAAGTTTTTCCATTTGGCATTGCTCTTTGAAAATGCGTATTTGAAAAATGACAGATGATTTTTTCTTGGATTTTTCCGGTGCCGGAATAATAATTTCATCTCCGGCTGCAGAGTCAAAGAGTGACCATTTTCAAATATCATCATAAATTTTACTTTGAAAAGGCGACGGTGGTGGTATATCTAGTATACACCATCATATATATTATTTCTATAAGGTTTTTTTTTTTTTTGGTCACAAGCCATTATCTCTCTTTATACATAACCAAAATCAATGAATGAGGTGTCACTTTAAAGCTTATGGTCTCCACTTTGGTCACCACATCGTATTATAAGAAAGGTATTTTTCAGAATTCGGCCCTTAAAGGGCAAAAGTATTAACATTTCTAGAATGCATTTTTGTGTCACAAGCCATTTATTCCCATTAATATTTAAGCAAAATTGATAAATGTGGTATCATTCTAAAGATTAAGGTCTCCGCTGTGGTCACATCATATTTTAAGAAAGGGATTTTTCTGAATTAAATCCTTAAAGGGTATTTATAACAGGCCTCGAGCCATTTATCTCCCTGGATATCTAATCGAAATCGTTAAATGAAGTAGGATTATGAAGAGTAATGTATCAGCTTTGGTGACTTCATATATTAAGAAATAATATATATATATAATTCAACCCTTAAAGGAAAAAGTATCAATGGTTTTTCAATGTATTTTTGTGTCACAAGCCATTTATCTCTATTAATATCTAACTGAAATAGATAAATGAGGTATTGTTCTAAAGATTAAGGTCTCCGCTGTGATCACATCATTTTTTAAGAATGGATTTTTTTAAATTTGACCCTTAAAGGGCAAAAATATCAGTATTTCTAAAATGCGTTTTTTGTGTCTTCAGTCATTTCCCTCCCTCCGTACATAAATAAAATTGATGAACGAGGTATCATTTTAAAGACCAAGATATTCGATTTCGTTAAACCAAATTTTAAGAAAGGAATTTTTCAAAATTGAACACTTAAAGCGCAAAAATATTAATATTTCTACAACACAATTTTTTTTGTCACGAGCCATTTATCTCCCTTGATACCTAACCGAAATCTATAAATGAGGTATCATTATAAAGATTGAAGTCAAAAGATTTGGTCACACCATATTTTACGGAAGAATTTTCTCCAATTTCAACCCTTTAGGGGCAAAAATATCGTTATTTCAAAAACTTTTGTTTTTCCATCACTTGATGCCGAAATCGATAAATGAGGTATCATTTAAAAGAACTATGGGTCCCCTTTGGTCACACCATGTTTTATAAAAGGAAAATATTTTTTCTGTTACGGAAACTTCTTTTTTTTTTGCTGTAGAATTCCAATATAAACATTTTATTCGCACAACACATATCACAGAGATGTTGTTAAGCTGTACGCATTTTGTTCAAGTTGGTTGTCTTCTTTTAAGAGCAGTGACAGTTTGTCATACATGCAGTGTGTTTTAAAGTTTCCGAACTGTTTAGTAATATGTTGTAAGTGTTTTGATGCATATCTATTACACTAAACAAATAAATATTTGTTGAAAAGTGCAGTTCTACTTTTTATTATATTACAAGCATTCAACATCATTATTCATTGTATTTTATTAGCGAAATTTTTGCACGAGTCGTCTAGTTCCGTAATATTTTGAACTGCAGACGACTTTCAAGCCCTAGTTAAATTGCTGTTCTTTATCAACATGGACGTGGTTTGATGAACTTTTATCAAATAAATTTCTTCCGATGCGTGCTGAACTAGTTCTGGTGACGATTCAGATGACTCATCTCTAAAAAAATTTGCAACAATTTTGAAGCATTCTCAGTTTCATTTTCTTTTTTAGTACTGTAAAAGAAACATTATTCTTTGTAAATATTTACGGTACGAACATTAACTGCAATCACCTTAGGTCTAATATGGTAGGTTGAATCTCTCCCCATGAACATTCACCCTCATGTGAATGAACTCCAAGACTGTAGCCCAAAAGGAAGGAAACAGGTGCGGAGGTGTGGCACTGGAGAGTGCTAGTTATAGGACGAGTTGTGAATTTCTTCATTCGAGTAACTCGAGGTTATGTGATTCTATGACGACATACGACTATGCGTCAAGCTGAAGCTGTTACGCTTATAAACTCCTCTGGATGAACACTTTCTTAAAATAATATGTGGATTATTGTAGAATTTATTTTTCATTTCATATGATGGCGCCCGGTGCGGCCGCACCGGCCAAGGACTTCTCCTGGTTGTGCCAGATAACATAGATGCTGTGCGTGAACTGATAAAGTAAGATTGTCATGTGACCGTTAGTGGCGGTAGAGCAATGTAGGACGGTCAACTCTGAATGGATCACGACCATTTGTTTACCAGAAGTCTTTGGAGAAATTTGGAAAAAGTCGAAGAAGAGGCGAATAATTCTTCATCACGACAATGTGAGCTGTCGCACATCGGCTCAAAAAAAGGAATTTTTTAACAGTGAAAACATCGAATTGATGGGTCATCCGCTGTACAGCCCTGTTTGGCACCCAATGACTTCTTTTTATTCCCGCAAATCAAAAACAAACTACGTGGTCAACGATTTTCGACACCCGAACAAGCGGTTGATACATTCAAGACATGTTCTGAAGTTACCTCCATCAGAGTAGAAAAAGTGCTTCGAAAATTGGTTTAAACGTATGCAAAAGTGTATTGATCTTCGCGGAGAATATTTTGAGAAACAATAAAACCAATTTCGATTATAAATATTTGGTTTTTTCATTATTAGGCCAGAAATATAAATAGCAACCTTAGTATAGTCCACAATTATTTCAAAACAACCGAAAGCACTAAACAAAAAACAAAACAAAAATCCTGCAGTATGAAAAATGAAATACTGTGCTGCATTTTGGCATTTCCTCTGCAGCATTGTATTAATTCCAATAACATTTGGAGACCAATTTAAATCTCCCTCCCCCCATTTATTCCACACCTGCACCAGTAACATGCAATCTGCTAAAGTGAAAAGATATACATTCCATGTGAAGAAATTTAAACTTAAGATATCAATGAAACAAATGTTCATGTAGTTTTAATTTAAAAGTGTTATTGTACAAAAATCTTAAATTTGTATTTGATTACATCAAATTCATAAAGTAGTTATATCAAGTACAAAGATTTATGTAAATGATATGAGATAATTCTTGACATACCTTCCCCAGATGAATCATATAGATCATTATGTTCTTCAATAGTCTGTTTTGAACAATCATCTTTAAAAGCTATTGACTGAAATGCAGTTATCCATTCAAGCATTTCACTTTCAGTTAGGGAAGCGAAATGATGAGTAAATGTTTTTGCTACAATCTGCAAAACAAAATGATTATTTAGAAGGTAATAGTTGATTTCGAAAACGAAACAGAGAAACCACCACTTACAACAGGTGACAGCAGGATGACAGAGAAACAGGAAAATAATATTGAAATTTTCAGGTATAAACTTCTCTTCAGAAGTATAACTGGGGATCTTCCGGAGATCGCAATTCAGCTACAACATTCACTAGTAACATAATAATACTGTGGCAGTCAATCAAAATGCATATTATTTTCAGGCAGTAATTAGGTTGAAATACAACCTGGACCATGACTCCACTACACGAACTTAGGAAATTAATTCTAGCGGTGTTTTACAATTGACTACTGCAGTATTATGATGCCAACTCCTCGTGGAATTGCAATCAACAAGAGTCGCAAACATGGAATTTAAGGGGTGGAAGTAAAAAAAAACATTGCATTTATGGTAAGTGATGGTAACCCCTCACTTTATTCATATTAATATTTAATAACCAATTAATATTATTATTCCACGATTCTATAAAAGTGGTGGTGGAGGATGAACTGTTCCTATCCTAATGTGTAACCGTTTGCATAGGAAGGGGTGTATGGCATATGGCAGGAGGTGCCCATGGGCTGGTTTGCATGGAGTGATCTGGGAAAAAACAGATCAGGTTGGCCAGAGTGGTTTATTGAGACCTACTACTACTGGATTCTAAGTTTTCTCGCTGAATAAATCCTTTCTATTCCATTCCCTAATCGCATGTGGAAAAATGAGTATAGAAATGAACCAGCTCTGGCCCTGATTTTTCTTATCTTATTTTCTCATTCATTCCTAGATATGAATGTTGCTGGTAGTAATATTTGTATGCTCTCATTCCGAAACAGGTCAGTCGTGAATGTTTCAAATAGCTTCTTCCAAGAGCGATACCTTCGATGTTCTAAATATTCCCAATATATCTACTTTAACTACAACGCTTTTATAAATACTTGTCATTAATCGGGCAGCTCTTCTTTGTCTCCATTCACCCCTTTTTATGCAGGCCCCATACAGAGCAACAATATTCTAGGTGAGGACGCAATAGTGCCTTGTATGGAATCGATTTAACTTCCGACTTACACGGTTTTAAATTATGATCTAGTAATCGGAGCATACAATTTGCTTTCCCAATTACCTTCTCAATATGTTCATTCCACAACAAATTATTATATCTAGATATTTAGTGGAATTTACTGCCATTTATTGTATATTCAAGTTAAATGGTGTCACCTTTTTACTTATATAAAAATATATGGGGTTTAACTCCAGCTGGCAGTCTTTGCACCACATGATTATTTTCATAACATCGGTTTTTAACAAAGCACAGTCATCCTGGGTTCTTAATTCACAATAAATAATAGCATCATTGGCAAATGGTCTTTTTTCCCCTTCATTACCTCACACAAATAATTAATGTACATGAGAAACAACAGAGGCCTTATAACGCTCCCCTGGGGACTCCCGGACCTCACTTCGGTCAGTGATGAAGGCTCACTGTTGAGCAACTACACACTGTGTTCTACCGTTTAAGAAATTCTGCAACCCAATCGCATATTTGTCTAGAAATGCCATAACCACAAAGTTATGTAAGTAATTTAGTGTGAGGCACAGTGTCTAAAGCTTTTTTAAAATCTAACAGAACTAAGTCAACCTGGGATTGCTTATCTATAATTCGCCAAAGTCGTGCACTAAAAGTGCTTGTTATGTCTTACAGCATCAGTCGTTTCTGCATCCATATTGATTTGAGTGTAAAAGTTTCCATTCATCAACAAACTGCATTACATTTGAATAAATGATATGTTCAACCCAGAACATTAAGTTTATTTAAAATAACTGAGGTATGTAGAACAAAAGCAGAAATACTTCAGCTATTAAGCATCAAAAAGCTATAAACAGTTGTTAGTACCACTGCAACAATTCACTACCACATCAGAACCAAGTTATTTTATCCAAAAGCACTCGAGTGTGCTCTCTAAAAATCACATCATTACGCTAACACAATATAAAAGAAAAGGAAGCTTTAAATTAATTTAAGGATAAAGAAAGTTAAAACTTTACTTACAATAAAGGCATTGGGATGTGGCTTCTGAAGATCCTGTGTTATTTTAATACAGTTTTCCAATGTAATAATTCTGACAGAAGAATTTTTGGTAACATCATCTTCACTATCAAAAACTTCCAAACGCTCAATTCCATGTTTGCTTGACTTGAAAAGCTGGCAGTACTTTTTGTGCCATGATTTCTAAAGAGGGGAAAATAGTATTATGAAACACAAAAGGTTCAGATTTTGTTTTAATGAACATACATCTTTTTAGCTCAACAGAAATTGCAAGCCACATACATTAAATCTCTTTTCAATAGAAGCTGTGGTACCAATGAAGAAAATAACAATGTAATCAATGTCTTCTGACACCTTCTCATGTCCTGATTATACAGATGTAATACTATTACTGATCTTGTGTGGAGCTATTAAATGGTAGACATTACCACTGAACCTAATTGATAAACAGTTTTAACAGTACCAATTAAAAGAGCAAGCAGTAAACTCCCAGACTGTAAAAATAATTTTACACTGAAGTTACCATAAAGTTAAATGGTAATGGTTATGAGACGCCGTGTTTAGATTTCTCTGACCTGCAATGATGATAGGTAATTCAAACAATGAAATACATCTGCAAACTCCAATGAAAATAGGTATCACATAGAATTAAATACATTGAATCGAACAGGCAGAAGAAAATTTTGAAGTCAACCATAAGAGTAGGCAATTAGTGTTCACTGGTAAAATGTGAAGCCATTTTTATAGCTGTTATCAAAATGATAGTTAATTTTCAACTCATGACATGGGGCTGACATGACTGCTTCCATCATGTTCTTATTAATTATCCACTAATGATCCAGGGAAGCATTGCTCACATAATGTTGTAATTACCTTCACAAATTTTTTCCCTTATATTTTTAAACCTCATCAAGATCAAGATAATCAGAGGTGTGGAAGGTCGGGGGCAAGGAACAAGACGGATTGTGTTTTGGAAGAACAATACTGGCCATAGCCTTAAGTGATTTTAGAAAACCATGGAAAGCAGATATCTCAATAGCCAGACTAAAATTCCAACTTGCGTCTTCTGGAATGTGAGACTAGAGTATTACAGATTGTCCTCCATGATTGATATCTCTGCACCGATAGTCCAGAGATGACACCAATATATGATATGCAATTTTGAGGAATACCACACAGACCCACAATCATACAAAGAGCAAGTTTTGACTTTGTTTTTATTTCAGTTCATTTTGTTCACCAGTTCTGTAGTTCTGTAAACATTGATTTAGTAGATTAAGATTGAAAATTAGTATGGCAGGTGAATTTATTCAACAATTGTAGAATATAACCCTCCAAGTCAATGCAGCTATAGATCATTGGATTCTCCATACAACAGAACATTTCATGGGACAGTGGTGTGTTCACATCCAGACCTATCACCAAATGTCTGGATGTGAACACACCTTTCCCCTTGACATATGTTTTACCTCCTATTTGAGGAAGGTTATTAACCGAAATATTGTAAAGTATGTTCATGTCTATTGAGATTGTCTCACCCTCCTGCCTTCGGCAGTGGTAAGTGACAGGCATTTTCCCTACCCTATTTTGTCTCAAGTAATTATTAGCACTTCAATAAAAGATTGTAAGAACTTTTGTATTCATCAATAATTTTCTATGCTGTGTACAAACTTCCTGACAATCGCAATCAGTCAAGGACATTTGGTCTAAGGATAACACCACTCTATGTAATTTAATGTATCATGTAATCACAGCTGGGCAGAAAACCGATAATTGTTAACTAACAAAGTTAACAAAATTGCAAAAGTGTAATTTTTAAGTTACCCAATTTTTTTAAAATTAATGTTGTTCTTTACATTAGTTGTTGACCTCATTTTGTTTAGTTTAAATTGAGCGCGCCATTACATTCAGCCAGTCGGATAGTGAACAAATTAGGTAATGTGAAGTGCAAGTGTGAGTGTGATGCATACATAGCTGTTATGGTAGGCATGGCGTAGATGTGAACACAGGAATTCTAGAGTTATGAAGTGTTTGAATTTTACGTCTGCAAACTGCCACTCCCCACACGTTTCAAAATAAATCATTTTATAACTTAACCTTTTTAGTGCCTGCAACTTTTTAGTTTGAATTTTGTTAGTGAAATAAATTAAATTGATATTCATTACATGTCTATGTGATGGAACCTGAAGATCTAGAAACTGTTAATGAAAGCAGTAATGCTAGCAATAGCAACGAGAAGATTAAAAATCCTTGGCTACATTTATGTGGTTATTTTGTATTTAAATCAAGATTGGGAGAACAGTCTATTTATGAATTCAAACTGTGTTTGCCTAAACATTTTGCACACGTTTCTAGCCTTAATAATCATGAATAACACATGAGGAGGAAGCAAACATCCCAATATTTACAGTTTAAAATAATAATAAAAATAGACAGGCCTTCACTATTCCGAATTTTAGAATAAAGGGGACTAGATCCAAAAACACAAGAACTCATAAAACAAACACTAATTGGCACTAAATCTAAAGTCATGGGAGAAATTTCAGAACCCTTTGACATTCAAACAGGTGTGAGACAAGGCGATGGGCTCTCTCCTCTTCTGTTCAATGTCGTTCTAGACAAGGTTATGGAAGAATGGGAGAAAGAACAAGAAATGTAAGTGTTGGAAACCAATTCCACTTGGCTTTCTCAAAAACCACCTCTATATACCATACCTCCCTTTTGCGGATGATTTGGCGATACTAGCAGAAGATGAAGAGACTGCCATCAAACAGCTTGAAACATTCAAAGAATGCGCAGAAGAAGTAGGATTACAAATTTCATTCGAGAAAACTGAATTCATATGTTCAAAGACAGAAATAGCAAGTTTGAGAACAAAATACAGTAAAATCAACAGGGTCCCATACTTTAAATACCTCGTTCATCGAAATGACAGGCCTTGAGAAAATCTCACAGCAAAATTGCCTCCAAAAAGTAAAAAAAAAAAAGCATTAGGGTTAATCTAAAATCTCTACAACAAAAAATCTATGTTAAGACAGATGAAAATTCGGTATTACAACACAGTCAAAAAACCAACAGTCCTTTATGCAAGTGAAACATTAACAATTAACAAAAAACGTGACCTTAAAGAAATTAAAAAAGTAGAGAGAAAAATCATAAGAAAAATTCTAGGAGCAAGACTCACTAAAGATGGTTACAGACTACAATCAATCAAAACAACAGAAAAGTTTTCAAACGTCGAAATTGACATCAAGGAAAGGCGAATGAAATTCTTTCGTCACCTTAAGATATTACCAGAAAATTGATTGCCAAAAAAGATAATAGATTATGTAAGTTCACTTAAAAATCCAACACCTTGGCGGAATGAAATTCGGAAGGATCTTAAAAGTGCAAGAATAAGAGCAACAGACATCTTAGAAAGAGACACCTTCAGACACAAAGTAGACAAATGGGAAGTTATAATTGAGCAAACAAAACAAAAACAATACAGACCAAAGTGGTAGGAAGAACGCAAACAAGCTTTCTCGGAAAGAATGAAAGCCTATCGGAACAATAAGAAGAACTCGAAGAAAACTTGATTCGGTCATTTGCTTACCGTCTTAAATTTATTGGAAGAATTCATCAATAATATTAATAATAATAAAAATAAAGTGAAAGCAGGGTCAACTTATGGGAAAACGAAAAACAATTCGAAGTCTTCTTCAAGAGCTCTGGACTCTTTTGATGTAGATAGCAAAAGAAGTTTTTCTTCCATCTCTATTTGGTAATAAAAGGTTATGTTAGCAAAGCATTGGTGAATCTGTTGGCATCACAGTATCTCATGCTGGTGTAGACCAATGCATTGTAAACTTTTTTGTTGCCGACATGATTCCACTACATCTTGTGGAATCCTTTAGGTCTGAGAAGCTGATAAAAATGTTCAACTCCAATAAGAGTTGTTGTTTTTGGGTTTTAAGGGCACGTCAACAGCGGGGTCATTAATGCCTTAGCAACGACCTACACGACATAATTACCATCTATGTGGCAGACTGTAAAGAGGTCAGCCACACAGACAGCGAAACAGGATAAAACAAATATGCTAAAATGTTGGCGGTAAATGGGCCATTAATAACTACAAAAATTGCAGTGTCTGTTACGCTGTAAAAAGGCCTTCTAGGTTAAAAAGCATAAGCCTAAGGATTAAAACAATAACAAGATACAAGGATGGGAGACTGTAAAGGGGTCTCCAATCCATCTTAAAACCTATGCCCAAAATTTTTTGGACAAGATCGGCTAATATACAAAATTTTAAAACCTTCCCCACAGCCACTATCATTGTCTAAAATAAGGGACAGATCAAGCCAACATCTGGCCTTAAATCTAAAAACAACACGCAGTTAAAATATGGCACACCGTCATATCAAATTCCGGTGGGTCCACCTGGCAGAGAAGAAAGCTGTGTGTCAGAGGACAGTGCCCTATGTGGAGGCAAGTAAGGAGAACCTCAACCCTCCTCGCCTGCTAGGAGGAGCTGCTCCACGGTCGAACAGTTGGTTTGACCAGCCGGAGCTTATTATGCTCTACCTAAAGCCTCTACCTCTGACACACATCACGGACGATTCATTTTACCGCTGAGGCAAGGTCTGACTTCGGGGCCGGAGCAAAGTCAATTCTGACCTTGTCACAGGTTAACTTGGAAGCTTCATCAACTGCCTCGTTCCCTCCGATTCCCACACAGTGGAATAAAACCTCCTTTCCAGAGGATTGGAGGGAAATGAGGGTGACCTGTACATCCTGGACCAATCAGTCTGCTCGGTACATGTTTACTAACGCCTGAATACAGCTGAGGGAATCACAGCATATGATGAAGTTCATATCGCAACATACTTTCATATACTGGAGCAACTTGAACGGGGGTAACACTTGGCCGTGTAAACGCTGCTGCGCCTGTTATCCAGTTTATATTTGTAAGGTGGACAAGGGAACACTATGGAGCAGCCAACTCCGTTAGCCTTCCGTATATACCAGGGTAAAATCGTAATGCAGGTTCAAAACTCTGATAAAAACACTGTCAGCGATAAACAGCTTACTGTACCGTGACAGGTCTAAAATCGTTCTGGGCCTCTTTAAAGCCAAGGGGAAAATTTACTCCAACCCTGGAGGTAAAAAGCAGGCAGTTCACAACGATATTCTTCTAAAATAGCCTTTGTATGGTGCCTGAACGGTTTGGTTGCTCTATGGCAATTAGCATAAAGCCATCCAAAGCTCGGTTTCTTTACTACCCCATGCACGGGACTACCAGGAGTTGTGGCAATATGTACATAGTGTCACACCATGAGGAGATGTAGCCGAATGGAAAGTAGCAGCTCGCCAGACTCAGCACAAATGCTGGGTATCGGGCTAGTGTGGTTGGCACCCGTGGCGAGCCGAATTCCTGCATGGTGGACAGTATCTAGTATCCGAAGATAACTGTCCTGTGCTGAACCGTATAAAATGCACCCAAACTCCAGCTTACTATACAAAGGCTCTATAAAATTGTAGCTGGCTGGAGCGGTCGGCGCCCCCCGACCTGCTACACAAACATTTTAAAACATTCAAAACTTTTGAGGCTATGCCTTTCACGTCTTTAATATGTGGTAGCCAGCTGAGTCTTGTGTCTAAAACGAGGCCCAGAAAACGAACAAACTCAGTAAAAATTAAAGTGGTGTTCCTCAAGGTAAGGTTGGACTCTGGTAAAAATTCTACGAGTAAAAAGTACTCACTAGGTTTTCTAAGCAGAGAAACAAAAACCGGTGTACACTGACCATTCATCCAGCCTGTTCAGTGCGAGTTGCAGCTGCTGCTCAGTACTTCTCAGGCTGGACAATGTACAGAAAATTTAAAACATCATCCACGTATAAGGAGTACCAGATGGGACACATAATGCTTGAAATGCTATTGATCACAATAGCGAAAAGAGTCACACTTAAAACTGACTCCTGAGGAACACTATTTTCCTGAATAAAAAGATCAGATACTTCACTGCCGACTTGGTACCAGAAGCAACGACCGGATAAAAATCTTTTTAGAAAACGCGGCAAGTTTCCCCTAAAACTCCATTCATGTAACCGTTTTAAAATAACATGTCACCAGAGAGTATCACAGACCTTTTTTGTTTATATATATATATATATATATACCAACAATGGGTTGGCTGCGAATGAATGCGTCTTGAATTGCCGCTTCCAATAGGACCAGGTTGCCCATGGTGGAACGGAACTTCCTGAATCCACATTGAAAATGGCTCAGTAGATGTTGGGATTCAAGACACCAGACAAGGCGACGGTTAATCATCAACTCTAGTGACTTCCTTATACAGCTTATCAGGGCGATACAATGGTAGCTACCTGGTAACAACTTTTCCTTTCCACGCTTTAAAATTGGGATTACCACTAATCCCAATTTTAGAATGAGCTGGAGAAGTGTCCTCCAGTCCAGATTTTGTTAAAAATATCTAGAAGGTACTCTTCAGCATCTTTACTAAGATGCCTCAGCAACTGTACTGGATCAAATCAGGCCCTGGAACAGTGTCTTTGGTGCTGTTTAATGCCGACTCCAGCTCCCAAGTTGTAAACGGGCTGTTGTACGACTCTGTATCTGACGAATCGAAGCACAGCACGCACCTTTCAGCAGCAATTCTCCATTGCTGGAACCAAGGATTGAAATTGGCAGATGAAGTGATGGCAGCGAAATTCTCCGCCATCAACTGCGCTATGCTTAGTTCGTCGGTAATTAAACGTCCATGATCCAGATATTGGTGGGCGGGAGTACCTTACAGATATGTGGCGGATAGACTCCCATACTTTCGACGATGTTGTGGAATCGTTAATACTGCTCACTAAGTTATGCCATGACCTTTTCTTCCTCTCCTTAATAACAATAAAGAATGCTGCTAGGTTGTCAGCTGTTGAGTGCAACTTAAATCAACACAATGCCCTTCTGCACCCCTGAATGGCGGAATGACATTCGTCACCCCACCAGGGAACAGGTGTTCTTCACAGTGTTCCGGAGCTTTTCGGCATGGAAACGTCAGCTGCCTGGTGAATCACATTCATAAAATGGTTCACCATCTCCTCAGTGTTTTGACAAGGCTGGAGGCATAGAGATTGGCAGAATAGCGGCCAATCGGCTTTGCTGACATTTCATTTGCATCAGTTATTGCCTCCTCCACATTGAAACTCTACGTGCAACCATATAGGGAAGTGTTCGCTTCCATGAAAGTCGTGATCCAACTCCCAATGCACGGAGTTCGCAATTGTGGGAGAGCACAATGAAAGGTCAATGGCAAAAGAAGAACCGGTAGCAGTGGTGAAATTAGTCATTTGCCCCGTGTTCAGGATACAAATTTCCTCCTGCTCTATCTATCTATCTACCAACCACTCGGCCCCTGGAGCAATCAGCAACCCCACAACCCACAATGGGTGTTGCAATCTCCCAAAAGGAGAATGGGCTGAGTGAGTAGTCGTATGATGATAACCAGGTCATTGTGGTCGACGGACAAACTGGGTGGCAGATAGAAAGAACTTACGGTCAGTTGGATTGAACCATGTATTTTCACCTCTACTGCTTGTAATGGGGGAGGTGAGAGCAACAGGTTCAGAATGGATGGTGTTTAGGAAAAACACTGCCACTCCCCCTTTCGCTGGATCACCCTTGGTATCATCCTTTCTACAAACATCATACACTCTTAGCACTGGATTGCGAGTTGGTCTAAAATATGTCTCCTGTAAGCAGAGACACACTGGTTTAGAATGTGCTAAGAGTTGTAATTCTTCTCTGTGAGCCTGAAGTATGGCAGCTACCCTACCTATTTAATTTCACCTGCCCCAGTTTGGGTGGATCCCCAGTCTGTGCGTACTGAAAAACAGGACCAGGTTCGTCCACCAGGATTTCTACGTCTTCAGGATCCGAAAACATGTCTGATTCTGAGAAGGCCTCAGAGACGGGTGGATCTTGCTTCCACCGAGGTCTTTGCCCCCCCTCCCCTTTCCCTGCCAGTTGTGGGTCTGGGAGGGGAAAAGGAGGGAGACTTAACAAAGTTGGGTCCGTATTTTCGAATTTTGGACCCTGAACTTTCTGCACTGTCTGCCATCTGCTACTGGCAGATAGTGTTGCCGTTGCTATGTCTGCAGCAGATGCTGCTTCTGCTGTTGCAGAGGGACCCACAGTTGTAGCTATTGTAACAGATGGCTGTGCTTTTGCTGGTGGACTTGCTGAACCTGCTGCCTTAGTGGTTGGGTTTGCAGGAGTGTTGCTGCCGATGTCCGCTGTCCTTGGTGTTAAGATCTTAATGGGTTTGGTACTACATTCACACTGATACGAGCAGGTTGTGCATGTGCTCATTTCTACAACAGATGTCTGCGTAGCAACACTTTCTTTCCTGATGGGAGTCGATAATGTTTTGTCGAAACCGGTGGCGGAAGTGCCTTAAACTATTTCTTCGGCTCGCAATAGGATAGTCGTTCCTTGTTTTCAACTCATGTACCTTCTTTTCATCAAGATACACTTGACACTCCCTGCTCCAGGCTGGATGTGACCCGGAGCAGTTGACACAGACCTGTGGGTGGGTGCAACCAGTACCATGTTCTGCGCTGCTTTTCCACGTTTCCCACAGGTGGGGTTGCCTTTGCAGTTTGCCGTCATATGCCCCAACCTCTGGCACTTAAAGCAAGGCATCGGGTCCCGAACATACAGGCGAATGTTTAGGTTAAAATATCCAGTTTTCATGGACTTTGGCAACGCCGGTTTGTTGAACTTCAGAAAGAAGGTGGTAGTCTTTTCAAGTTTTTGCCCCGACTCAGAAAATTCATAGATCTATCACTAGTGATGTGCTAGATAAAATATTGTTCTTACCTGAAAGGGAATTTACAACACCTTTAACAGGTTTTCTTTTTCCTACATCATGCATTATTTGAAATTTGTTAAGGGGTCCACAGACGATCAACTTGGTTGTCAACCTCGTCGTCAACTTGCCGTGTTGAAGACTAAGTTAAACTTCTGTGAGCAGGTTGGTGGTTGAGATTCAGGTTGAAGTTTTGGTTGGAGTAAAATCAAAAACTTTTGATATTTGGTGGGCAGAGTCTAATGTTGGCGATCTTATTGTAGTGTCTGTGGGGAAGTTGGCAACAATGTTCTCAACATCAGTTGTAAACTTGGAGCTGTTCTGTCTATGTTATTGTTTCTGGTTACTACGTTTTCATTTGATCAGTTGATATTTATATTATCATTTTTTGAGGTGAATTACTGTTTATTGAATATGGAAAGTGTACCGAACATTCAAATTTGGTGAATTTTCCAATACTTTAAGAGAACTGCCGAAGCTGTGGAATTGAAATAGGAAATTTTTCAGGATCGCAACAAAAAGAAGAATGAGTGACTAAAACTCATTAGTTCTTTGAGCTAAATAAGTATATTGAGCGATCTGGTGGCTCAGTGGCTAAGGCGCTTGCTTTCAAAACTTTCGCTGCTCCTGCCCTGGGCACGAATCCCGGCAGGCGCAGGAATGTGAGAGTTGTGTTTAATCATATGAGCTATGCCAGGACGCTCCGTGGTTCGGATTCCACGTTAAACTGTAGGTCCCAAGCCCAAATGAGAAAGAAAGAAGGGTTAGAAGATGGGCCAACCCCCCACTTCTGTAAAAAGAGCCGGGTGAAAGAAAAATACAAAGGGAATAGCCGGACGGCCTATACCCTGGGTATTCTGCGATAGACCTCAAAGGTCCATGAAAAGCAATAAATGATGATGAAATAAGTATATTGGCAGTCATAAGAATACAGTCACAAATGTTAGAACTTGTTACCGGAGGGAATAGAAAAACGTGAAACTGAGCTAAAGATCTAGAGCTGAAGAGGAGTATGTGCTAAGTTAATGGTACTTCAAATCACTGAATTTCCTACGTTCACTACAAGTCTCAAGGGTAGAGTCTGTGGCAATATAGAGGTGAGACTGCCCACTAGTTAAAAATATTAGGGTTGCAAACAGCTGACTGACCGTGCTGGGTGAGTGGTGACCTTCTTTCCTAATATTCGAGAAGACGCGGGTTTGAACCACCTTCCATATCAAGGTTTTCCATGGTTTCTCCAAATCAATCCAAGAGAATGAATGAACGGTTCCTTAAAAAGGCAATGGCCGAATTCCTTCCTATTCCTTGCCTCCAGTTCTTTTTTCCTGCCTCTAATAATCTCGACATTAATGAGGTGTAATGCAAAAAAAGTGAAGCAAACAATCATTTATTCACATTAATACAATCCTCATGTTCGTTTCCTTTTCCATAAATGGTCGCACTTTATCCAATTCATTGAAAATTTTACTTCCCTAAAATGGTTTGGACATCGTCAGTTGCAGTGACATGTTGTTCACTCATTAAATTGGAATTAGAATTACAGTGCCTTAGTGACAAGCAGGAGAGACAGTGTTGTCACGCAACTCTCTTATAACTAAGAATTACAATGCTCCCTCACTCATTTTTTTCCCATAATAAAGCTATATTATAACCAAAATACGTAAAAACAGTGATTCAAAATAATAAAATTCAGCAATAGAAAACACTCAACAAATTAAACCCGATGATGACACATACCGGAATGTGATGTTTACAACTTGGTCACCAACATTTCGTTTCGTCTGTGGCAAACACTGACAATAAAGTTGACAACAAGGTTGGCAACCAAGTTGGTCGTCTGTGGGCCCCTTTAGTGACTTTGCAATGTCGTTGCTTCTAACAAAGTATTGTTTTGGTAGCACAGCTAATGACTAAACTGCTTGTTAAGATATTATAATTATTGTAGCCCATCTGATATTGCATTTCTATTTCCCTCTTTTGCAAGGCTCAGCTTTTAAAGCTAGTTGTTTCAGTAACTGTTGAGTTAAGGAATTTCTTAAAAATCTCATGGCATATATTTACTGATGTTATCCCTGGATCATCAGTGCAGAATTAAATTGATTGTCACATGAGCAGTGATGTAGTCGCTGGACCATTAGTAGAAAAGGCAATAGCACAATCACTGGGACTCATCAAGGAATTGTCATTTTGGTCTGAAAACTGATGCACACGTTTGTTTGGTGATACTATTTAATATATGTTGCTCTTAGAGGTGTAAAATGTATAGATACCTCACAAATTTGGGTAATATCTAGATTGCGATACTGCTACAATCACTTACCGCTTCGCGATGTAAACACTTCCGGATGGAGAGAGTATGATGTCACTACGATTCTGAATGTGACGTATACATTCGACAAGCAGCTTTAAATATCAGTAACGGGGTCTTCCACAGAAACTAGGCCATCACTAATACGTCTCATATCGTGAAATAGTTAATTTTGCACCAGTACTACAGGAATAATTCATTAGTGATGAGGTTTTGATGCAGCCTGGACCACATTGAAATGTAACTATTGAACACCTTATTGCAGATACCTAATTTCTATGTCATACCTATCGCTGTTACTGTCGTTTACACCATTGTTGATCGTTGATGCATTTTGTTGCACATAACATTATCGCTGGAAGTAGCAAATGGTAATATAGGTAGAAATGCAGCAAATAATTCACACTTGTTGTTAAAGCATCTCTAATCATGGAGGAAAGAAATACCCATGCCTCTAATCGCTTAGTGTGTACTGTTACAGCAGTTTTTTTTTTATTTGCGTGAAGTTTGTGCGTTATACACTATCTTCATGAGTGTGATAGAAACAAATTAATAAATAATATAGTCGAAGGACTATGCTTTCTCCTAGTTGCTTGCCGCCTTACGTTATGGCACTTTTCGAGTGAAGTTTGTGAGGATGGATATATTTTACAGCTCTAAGAGCAACATATATTAAATAATATCATCCAACAAACGTCTTTAACAGTTTTCAGACAAAAACTACAATTCCTTGATGAGTGCCAGTGATTGCGCTATTACTGTAGGAAATGTGACATGCGCCCAGTAAAAATATTAATTTCAAATTCAGTGGCTCTGCAATGTCTAGTACTCTAGAAGGAACTGTCCTTTTGGACTGAAATTATTTACAGGTTTTCCTTGGGTGATATTATTTAAGAATATGATTCTAATGTAGCCATCATATATACACTTACGCCACATGCTTCACAAAAAATAGCCATAACATTAAAGCAATTTCTGGACACCAAATTTAAACACACATGACATAAAATGATATTAATAATAATAACCAAATTTCTAGTTCATTATTCTATAGCCAGGAGTGTCAATTGCCATTCTGGTCCAGGCTGCATATCAATTTGCCCAAAAGCTGCTAATAATGTGCTCTAAAATAAATGAAGCTTCCATTTTTTAATAAAATCAAAATTTCTAGAGAATTATGCTTTAACAAGTGTGAATTATTTGCTGCATTTTAACCTATCCACAACCTTCAGTAATGATGCTGCTCGAAAATCTGTGCATGATTACTGGAGATCGTGATTCCATAAGGAACTGGCATCATAACTGCAATAATCAAATGCAATACACCATAGAAATATTTTCATTAGTACATTCAGTGGTATTACAACCGAATTACTGCTTGAAAATAATATGTCTTGTGATTGACTAGTGCAGTATTTTGATCACATTAGTGAATGTTATTGTGTTGCGGTATCACGATCTGTGATAGACAAATCAGAGCAAGTTAAATTATTTATAAAAACTAAATTCCTCACATCTTGAGCTGTCACAAGGATATTTCCATTTTTCAACTATACTACAATTGCCTTTGTTAAATGTTGTCGAATATTAACTTCTCAGACACAACAACATGTGGATATAGGCTATTTCATTGTATGTAGCAGGTACACAATACCTATGATTGATGGACATCACAATATGGCAATATAGCATGGCTCAACTTCAATGTTGGGCAGTTCAGATAACATCTGTTTAAAATCAACATAGTCAGCTCTCCCTTTTATCAATGTGATGGAAACAACTTGCAAGATGTCAACAACTTTGCGTGCAAGCTCCATTGGAATGAATCCACACAACTGATATCGGATTTACAAAGACATGGGGCTGAGCTCCCAACAAAGACACAACACCTTCTTCACAAAGTGAAACTGGAAATTTGTACAAGTCTTTATAGATTTGGCAATGAAAATCATATAGACATATGAATCTAGAAAGAAATATCTGTATTTTGGGGGTTGTACTTCTAACTTTATAACATAATTTGTAAAACAATTGTATCCTTTCTTGGCTGTATGGACTTCATCCGGTTGCCAATAAATAATAATAAAGTGAAGTTTGTGCAGTATTTGTATATTTGATGGCTACGATACACACGTATTCTTAAACAATAATGTTCACAGCTACATAAAAAACTAGGTGCCACAGTTGATGATGGATTCTTATGTAGGCCTAATTCAATGAGACAACTCAAAAGTGAAGAATAATTTTTTTTTTTTTTTTTTTTTTTTGGGTCAATATGAGATCGTGATTCTGCTACAACAACATTAAATAATATTGTTGTGATACTGCGAAGTCAGTTGCAAGACGTATTATTTACCAAGCAGTAATTCCGTTGTAATACAGCCTGGACCAGCATGAAACCGTTAAATGTACTTCAGAAATAATTTTTAGCTTAGTCTTGCGTTTGACCACTGCAGTATGATGATGCCAACTCATGGCGGAATCGCGATCTCCAGTAATCCCAATTTTGTGATATCTCGCTTAGTTCTCGAGATATCAACTATCAAAAATTAGTTATAAGTAGGCCTACGGTTTCCTTGTACCTTTGTGACATTTTTCTTCCAGCCCTGGCAGTATTTCAACCTAACAAACGGTAACAAGGAAAAATGAAAGGGACTCCTGGAGATCATGATTCCGGTACAATAACATTGTGTCTCCGCGAAGTAATGGTAATGTGTGTAGGATTTTTATGTAATTTTCATCGTTATGTTTGTGTGATTTTTGGTGGAGATTTTAATTTTGTATGAAATATTTGGTATTGTTTTTTGTGGCGCAATTTATAGGCTGATTAGTGTATGTATCGAACGTGATCGATTAACTAAGTGGTAGTTATGTCGTATCGTTTCCTTAGATTGGTCAGATTGCGGATCTGTTGTTTACTATGTGTTACTTTGATACACAGTGATGGAGTGTGGTCACTTATGAAGGTAGTTGGCTTTTTACTATGACATATGATTGTTTTGCGGTATTCTGATTTGTTGGCATTGATATTGAAGTTTTTGTGAGTGGTTTTGCATCGTCTTTGAATAGGAGCTGTTTGTCAGTTTAGGCCGGATCTTGTGAAAGTGTACATTTGCAGTTAATGTTTATTGGTGTTGTGTTTATAATTTATAGTGAAGGATGGTGGGGAATTATATGCTGGTGATTTTGTTCATTTTTCATTCAAGTAAGTGTAGTGTGGTTTATGAGAAATTCTCGGTTAGGTGGTGTGTTAGTTATAGTTGGTTGTTTCCTTGATTTGTAGTTAATTGGCTACTGATTTCACTATATTTCGATTTGGTTTAAAAAGTTATTATGTTGTTCGTTGTTTAGAGTATTTCTTTGTTGATGTTTGGGGAGGAGTTTTATTTCGCGAGTTTGTTTGGCATTTAAGTTTTCGATGGAAGACAATTCATAAGTGTGTTGAAGATTATTTTGGTGTATAATTTGTAGTGGTTGTTTGCATTTTTTGTGTTGAAGGTATTGGGAAGTCTTTTTATAATAGTTTTTTGATTGTTATTTTTTTTCATTTTTTCGTTGTATTGGATATTCTGATTTTCTAGCGGTATCGCGTTCTCCAGTAATCCCAAATGAACTGCCTATTGGGCAAGAACACTGTGTAGTTCCTTGTGTTTTTTGCCACTTCTCAACCTAAGCACTTTAATTTTGAGGCAACACATCTCGAGAACTAAGCGAGGTGTCAAAAAATTTATTTATTATTGTTGAGTCTCCAAATTCTCAGACCAAAAGGACATTCCCTTCTTGGGTAGTTTTCTTTATGGTCATAACATTATGGTAGTTTTCATGTGAAACTTGTGTGATATGTGTATATTTGATGGCTATGGTAGAATAATACCATCAAAGAAATGTTTGTAAAAAATTTTCAGACCAAAATGACAATTCCTTCTTTAAAATCAGTTGTGGCATAGGCACCTCGGGTAGAACCAAGGAGATGGCCGTCTGAATTAAGAGTTCAATTTGGTAGCTGTAGAAAGCATACATCACGCCGAGAAACATTTTTTTCTTTTGAATGTACTGTCTACAAACAAATGCAGTAGAAGTGTTTAATGCACATTCCACCTCTCATTGAGGCACCGAATTTGTGTTGAATTTTAAACTTAGTTTACAAACTTATTACATAATGATTGAGGCGAAATGGGTACTACATTAAACACAAACATAAAACGGCAGCATTGGCGTAATTTATTAACATTCAGGTAACTAAGCAGCTGTGGGGTAAATTATTTGCACCATTATGTTACTACCAAATTCTCTCGGCGAATAAAATCTCCTTCTTATGTGTTGATGACAGCGGTATGTTGTAACTAAATCTTTTAAAATCCCTAATTACATATAAAATACAACGCTGACATCTGCATAAAATGAGAACCAAATCTGAAAACATAGCATAAAAGCAGGTTTCATGTGTTTCCGAAAATTCGTCGAGTATCTTGATTATGTTGTATTTTATACGAAAACATGAGATACTACTACACAGACTTAAACCAAAATGAAATCATTTATAAGTTACTAAGGTTAACATATACCTTCAACTGTCCTAATACTCCCTGAGGAGGGAATAATAAGAATCCTTCCTTATACGGTTTTTCAGTATCCATAACAAAACAGTAAACATAATCATGTCATGCATGTAGTATAATCGATTTCAATTCATGGTTGTCTCTTGTAACGCGTGTAAATAAAACAATGACAAAAACAAAGTGTGTTGTTGCAAATAAATCAAGTACAAATCCACCGCACCACTTCCTCAAGCAATCTTAATTCAATCAAAGACTTAAACCAAAGAGTGTAAACACATGTCGCAGACCTTTCATTCTGTTGCATCTACAAATATCACCGTTATATTTTGTAACTACTGAAGATGTAAACTTGTTGGTTTACGTGTATTAATCATGGAGGAAGGAAATATTCCTCCATGGTATTAATGATACGATTCTAAGAAAGTAAATAGAGAACTGTCTGTACGGCTGCCAGGCCTAATACCATCAATAAGTAAACAAATAACCAAAAGACACATGATTATCAAGGAATTATATGGAATATTTATCCCTAAAGAGAAGCATATTTATTTTTTAAGTTGTACTTCGCGAACATTTTAAGTAATTATTATTATTTTTACTTCATGATGGTGATACACAGTGGCGAAATTTAAGTACCGTAACTGGTTTAGTGAAAGCATTAGGGACAATGAATCAGAAACGGGAAGGTCTAATTCGGAGATCAAGCTTAACAACACAATTAGAAATGAAGATAGTAACAAATTTGAAATTCATCCTGAGGAAATCATGAAGGAAACATAAAGGGGCTGGTGTAGATAATATTACTACAGATATCTTAAAGATAGCCGGATGTGACATTGTACCTTATCTTGAAATATTATTTAAATTGAGTCTGCTTACCACAGGACTGGAAAAGTTCAATAGTAGTACCGGTACATAAAGGAGAGGTGAGAAAAAGAGTTGAGAATTACAGGCCAATCAGTTTGACATCAGTGGTAGGTGAATTAATTGGAAGTATGATAAGCAACCACATCAGAAATATATGTGAGGAACGTAAGTGGTTTTCAATCAGGCAACATGGGTTCAGGCAAGGATATTCATGCGAATCTCAGTTGGTGGGATATATGCAAGATATTTCAGATGAAGTGGTCAAGGGAGGCCAAATTGATAGTGTAGCACTAGATCTGTCAAAGGCGTTTGACAGAGTGAACCATAAAATGGTAGTAAACAAGGTAAAAACTATTGGAGTGGATGAGAAAGTGATTTGCTGGGTAGAAGAATTTTTAAAAGGTAGAAAACAGAAAGTTAGGGTAGGAAATATAGTATCAAAAGAAGTGGAAGTAAAAATGGGAGTGCCGCAGGGTAGTATATTGGGACCATTGCTATTCATTATTCTAATGAATAATTGTGTTAATTGTTTACTATCTGAAATTAGATTGTTTGCAGATGACATAATGCTATATAAAATAATCAAAACGATAGAGGATTGTAAACAGTTGCAGGGTGATCTGCACAGGATATCTAGTTGGGTTGGTAAACATGGAATGAAGATAAATTCAAAGAAGAGTCAGCATATTAGATACACAAATAAAAAAAAAGCTTAATTATGAATATAAGGTGGGGAAAGAATTGCTTGCTGAAGACTTGAGACGTAAATATCTTGGCATTACATTTGATAACAAGCTTTGGACACAAGCAGGACACATTGGACAGGTGGTAGGAAAAGGATTCAAAGTTCTGCACTTGTTGGAGAGAGTGATGAGGGTATGTACGAGAGAAGTGAGGGAGTTGGGTTACAAAACTTTGGTCAGACCATTGCTCGAATATGATAGTGTAGTATGGGACCCTCATTTTACGTATCAAATACAGGAGTTGGAGAGGGAGCAAAAAAGGGTTGCTAGATTTGTTTCTGGAAATTATCGCAGAATGCAATCAGTGACGGATATGATAAAGGAGCTGAAATGGGATTCATTGCAAGACAGGAGGAGGACGAGGAGGGCCATGGGAGTGTACAGGGCGCATACTGGCGATGAGGCATAGAAAGATATTGGAGTAGGTATGAAAAGTAGTGCATGGAAGGGAAAAGATGACCATGACCACAAGCTGGCACTAGATGTCAGGCACAAGGGTGTAGGAAGATTCTCTTTTTTAAGTAAGGGTGTCAGGGATTGGAATGAGTTACCAAGAGAAATGATGAATAATTTGCTGAAAACGTTGAAAGAATTTAAAGATAAAATTTGTAGAGGGCAAATGTAGGTGGCTGCAGGATAGGGGGAAGATGGGGGTTTAGGGAAATTGCCACCGGAGCCTGTGCTCCATTGCAATTAAATTGAAATTTAAAAAAAAAAAAACAATGTAAAAGGCTAAGATGAAGGCAGCAGGCAAGAACACATAAACCATGAAGCCTTTTTCTACCTCCATGACAAAAATGCTAACACCGTTTATAATATTTAGGTAAAACACCTTAGTCACGTCACAGGTGAGACGGGACTTGCCTGTGGTAATTTTCCCTTCGTTTCCTATTTTCATTGGCTATTAGCAGTTTCGCTGCCACTAGAAATATACAAAAAACGAAGTCACATTGTAGGAAGTAAAAAATGATTAGAAACGAATAAAACAAAAGCCACTTTTACCAATACTACTGACAAAGTATTCAGTGATTTCTTTCTACTTTCTAAAATCGCAGAATTGCTGTTTCAGTGGTTATGCATTTATGATACAAGACGAGTTTTCTGAAAAATAGTGGACCTTCTCCTTCCATTACATAAAGCACAAACCGAATATTAACCAACATATTATCGATAAATATAATAAGATTGTAACCAGAAGAAATTCCGTACATTTAATATATATATTTTTTAAAAGAATGAATTTGGTACACTTTTAGTGGCCTACAGAAAAGGATCAACTATTTTAAAAATTGGTATCTAAAACCTTGTTGCTGACCGACAAACCGCTTATTTCCATCATAGGTTTTCGTAATGTAGCTGGCTATAGGGTCTACAACTCTCCACCAATTTTCCCGCCACTGAAGTTAAAGTAATAGGTGTATAGTTCTCAAATATATTATTTCCCCTCCCTTACGAATTTTACTACTATGGCAAATTTCAGTCCTTTGAAACATTACAAGATTCCAGACTACCCGGTATGATATATTTTCCATGCTATCTCCTTCCTATCACTCACCTTCACTCTCCTTCCCTCATTAAGGAGTTTGAAAATCTTTGTTCCCTCGCGTTCCATTCCAGTTAACACCTGGTATGCCACCGCAACAATTTTATACTCGCACATAAATTGAGAAACAGTAGGGCCTATTTAATTACATAAAAATGAACTAAAGATTTTTCACTATGGCATTTAATTGTTACTGAACGAACCTGTAATCTTTGGATAAGAAAATCCGATAATCGGTCATTACATTATAAGTGTGTAACCGACGTCGGTTCGAATAAATTCTACTTAACAGTGGAATTTTCCGTTGAAGGGTAGATATTTATTTCAATCCTACATCTTGACTACATTCAGATATGCATAGCTATTTCGGAATCAATGTGTCAGATGGCGACCTGAATTGTAAATCTGCAAGTTCATTTATCAATACAATACATTCATTTTCCATTGATATAGACTTTACTACATTAATACACAATTCCCGACAGTTACAATTTTTTTAGCGAGATACATATCGCTGTTTGTCACAGGAGTTGATTATTAACCCATCACAGTCTCCCATCGTGAACTACTTTGGCTGCATGTCGGTAGCTGTGGGGAGGTAGGAGATATGGTGGTTGAAAGTGGTCGGTCTGGAGCATTTTCATATTTCGACTAAAGACGTTTGTGTTATTATATTTCTCTTTGCAACCACAACTACTCAGAAGAGACCACTGGTGTTGGTGTCTGGTAGAAGTCTAGATTCTTCCATCATGCACTACGTTGACTGCATGTCGGAGGTGTGGGAATATGGGAGATACGGTGGTTAAAAATGGTCGACCTGGGGCATTTTCACATTTCGTCCAAAGACACGTGTGTCCGTATATTTCACTTTGCAGCTACAATTACCTAGCGCAGGCTGTGTTTGGCAAAAATCTGGAATCTTCCATCGTGCAGTACGGTGGTTGCATGTCGGTAGCTGTAAGAATTTGGGAGATATGGTGGTTGTTATAAAAAGACACAGACTTTAGACTTGAAGAGATATTTCAGGGAAAGGTTCAGCAAATGGAAGGATGGCACAAGTACAGTGAAGGCGAAATGGGAAGAGTTTAAGGAGATGATAAAAAAGGCGAGGAAATGTTTATTCCAAAACAGAAAATAAAGAGAAGTACAGAACCTACATACTACAATAGGAAGGTGAGAAGGTTAAAGAGGCAAGTGAGACGGGAACACAACAGAGTTAAGAGACAGGTAGGCAGTAGGGAATACTTAGTACAACTAAACAAGTAATTAATAAGAGCAAAGAGAGAACAAAGGATGGGTTTATGAAGAATATTATTGTTACAGGAGGATCACTGAACGATGCATCAAGAAACTTCTTTGGCTATATTAGAAAACTGAGGGGAAAGGAAGGTATTCCGACTATTGTAGATAAGAACGGAGTTGAAGACACTTAGGATTTTAAAATTGCAGAGACATTGAGTGACTGGTTTAGTGGACAACTAGAGACAATCATCCTGTGATGGGAGGGAATAAATTAGAGTAAAGTCTTCCTAAAAATATAAATGAGGAAACTACAAAATGTGAAATAAATTCTCAGGAACTTATGAAGGAACTCAGAAAGCTAAAAACCGTAAAGGGGCTGGTGGAGATAATATTATATCTCACCTTGAAATTTTATTTAAAATGAATTTGGAGTCTTGCTGCTTACCAGAGGATTGGAAAAGAGCGATAGTAGTACCGGTTCATAAAGGAGGGGTTACTAATAGGGTTGAAAATTACAGGCCAATTAGTTTGACATCAGTGATGGGCAAAATGATGGAGATATTGGTATGCAATTATATAAGAAATGTCTGTGAAGAAAGAAACTGGTTTTTAGGTCGACAACATGGCTTTAGGCAAGGATATTCATGTGAATTTCAGATGGTGGCTACATGCAAGATATTTCAGATGAATTGGACAAGGGAGGTCAAGTTGATAGTGCGGCACTAGATTTTTCTAAGGCATTTGTCAGAGTGAGCCATAAAACGGTTTTAAATAAACTGAAATCTATTGGATTGGATGAAAAATTTACTTGCGGGTAGAGGAATTCTTAAAAGCCAGAAAGAAAAGTATTAGAGTAGGAAATGCTTTATCAAAAGACGCGGAAGTGAGTAGTAGTTGATATTATATTGGGACTAAGCTGTTCATTATTCGAATGAATGACTGAAATGATGGGTTGCGTTAAAAATCTAGGTATTTTGCAGATGATATAATGGTATACAATAGGATCAAATCAGGTAAAGACTGTGAACAGCTGCAGGGTGACCTGGATAGAATATCTAAATGGTAAGGTTAGCATGGAATGAAGATAAATGCCAAGAAGATTCAGCTTTATAAGGTAAACAGATAAAAAACTAAAGGTTAATTATTATTATAGGGTGGGATCAGAATTGCTTGTTGAAAGCTTGAAGTGTAAATATCTTGGCATAACGTTTGATAACAAACTCAATTGGGCAGAGCACATTGGGCAGGTGGTAGGAAAAGGTTACCAAATCCTTCATTTACTGGAGAGGGTGATAAGAGGATGTAGCGGATAAGTTAGGGAGATGTGTTACAAAACTTTGGTCAGACCATTGGTTGAATATGGTGGTGTAGTTTAGGACCCACATTTTGGTTATCAAATACAGGGGTTGGAAGATGTGCAAAGAAGAGCAGCTAGATTAGTTTTATCGCAGGTCCCAGTCAGTAACTGATACGATAAGGGAGCTGGATTGGGACTCATTGGAGGAGGGTGAAGGAAGTGTTGGGAATGCACAGGGCATATGTTGGTGATGGGGCTTGGAGGGATATTGGTCAAAGAATTAGGAATAGTGCGTGGAAGGGGAAAGGCGACCATGACCACAAGCTTGCGCTCGATTACATGCATAAGGGAGTGGGAAAATTTTCTTTTGTTGGTAAGGGTGTCAGGGATTGGAACAAATTACCAATTGTAGTAATTAATAATTTTCCAAAAACGCTTAAAGAATTTAATAAATTTGTAAATTGGAATAGCAAATGTGGGAGGAATTTAACATTCCAATTACGGTAATTAGATGAGTAGGGAAATTGCCACTGGAGTGTTGGCTCCATCGCAATTAAATGAATAATAATAATGAAAAATAAGTGGTCGACTATGTGTATTTTCTTATTTCGACCAAAGTGTTCTAAAAATATCTTGGAAGCTTGTAGAATGTACTAGAATGTATTAAAATGTTCTTGAATAATGTTCGAGAATACTGCACAGTTTCAGTTTGTTCAGCTATTAACAAATACAAATAATTTCTATGCAACATATTTAGTGTGTGAAGCAAATTTGACGGGACTTTCACTGGCAGGTTGCTGATTTGGCAAGGCTACTTTTTGTCGTGGAAATATTTAAGGTTCGGTGTAAAAATATAAAAATCTTCAAAATTCTTTACAAATACGAATGAAGTCGTGGACACCAGTTAGCTGACGTAAAAATAAAAAATTCTCTTCAATCAAAAATTCTACTTTTAATTAGAAATTTAGTTCTAACCAACAACCGTTACAGACGAATAATGAATTCTGTGACAGTTATCTTGAAAAAAAAATAAAATGATTATGACCGGTAATCGGATTTTCATATCCAAATATTGTAGGCTTATTCAGTAACAATTCAATACCGGTTTGAAAACTCTTTACTTCCTTTTTATGTTGTTAAATACTGTTCTTCACTTTATGTGAAAATATGAAGTTTATCAACGGTTACAGGTCAATAAGATCGAAGAGTCAAGAAATGTCCTATCGTTCTGAAATTTGACACACACTTTCCTTAGGCGGTATATTTCAGAAGAAGTAAGGGAGAAAGCCACCAAACATATAGAAATGAAGTTAAATCACTACGAATTTTGTAGAAGAATATACGTTATTACGCAAGAAATACAAGATAATTAATATAATGTTCTCGAATTAACGAAGTGTTTTCACGCGATATTTTGGCGTCACTAGAAGATGGCGACAATGTTTGATAGCCAAAATAATGTGTGAATTTCAACGCCGAGAAAAATTTCTTAAGTACCATATTACCTGTTGATATTTATTTCAAGTGTTTCATAGGCTTCATTCTTGGATAAAAAAACCGCTTTCATATAACAGGTAGTTAAGAAGTAATATTATACTAAAACTTCAATAGTAGGCCCTATCTACTATTTATCTGTGTATAGCCGATAAACATTGCATCTCCTGAGATAGTAATGACAGTAATACAGTGGGTCTTTAGAGTGTAAACAAGACATTTGAGTTGTATTACTTTCGTTCGGTTTTGTGAATTTGGGCGCATGCTATTGAGGTAAGTGCCTCTACACCGTCAAGGCAGGTACTCTTGTGACAGCAAACAGTGAAAAGTTTGTTCTTCGGTGACCAGTATACGCCTGTTGTCTGGTCAAGAATGGAGTGAAGCAAATTAGCCGCTGAATTCGGAAGATTCGGATTTGATTGTTTTTAAGAGGATTGAGATTATCTTTCTCATCGCAATGTTTTGTCAAATCTATGTTACCAAAACGATGCTTTGCAAATAACTTTACAATTGTCACATTATATGAAATACTTCCATCTGCATAGTAAGTCTTCAAGACTTTATCTGCAGTATGATTAGTGGTTCGAGGTATCTGCTGCCGTAACGGTAGTTATACATTCATTAATGTCCGTCTCTGTGGGCAATAGGTCTATGTGTCAAGATCCTTCCCGTCAGAAAAAATAAACGTGATTGGGTGATTACCAGAAAGTGACAATTCATAGCTGAGTTAGCCAGTCAATGTTGTAGAATAATATGTATTCGTGGTCTTTATCCTGTTAATCTGTATTTTATCCTTCCCTGGCTTCAAGATTCTGGTGACTTTTTCTGCCACTTGCATGGGGCCATCCCCTTTATCCGAGGATACAAATACCGCGCAAGCAGCTGACGGTTGCACTGCCTCTTTGCTTGTTGCTTTATGCCCGTAGCGGCCACGATTGCATAGCTAGGTCTGTTTATCTCATTTACGTCTTTTTCAGTCTCTCGTTTTCGGTCTGTAGCTGTACTAGCCTTCCTTATATGTACGATGCTGCTATAGCCCACGATGCGAGTTTGTCCTTAATTTCTCGCAGCCTTTGTTCCGTCAGTTTCTGGCCTTGTTGCTCATTCAGGTACGAACTGTGTCATCATATCTCGCAACAAACGTTTTCGGCGTAATAGAGTTCATAGATTCTGTGCCATTTCCCCCGTTAGGCTCCTGCATAACGATTGAGAGGGGCTCGTTTATCACGTCGCAGGAATGGGTTTAACAGAGAGAATAACCCATTCTGCTAGACCGTCAACTGCAACCCAATTCACGGCATAGCACTTTACACGATTACACAACTATTGCTTACGGGTCAGGGACGTAGCTACTATAGGGCTAAGCGGTGCAGTGCACTGGGGCCCCTACGCTCAGGAGGTCTCCAAGGGTACCTCAAGAGGCCCCCTAGCGCACCTCTGGAGGGGCCCCCAAGCGCAGTTCAGAGGGCCCACGGGCCTTCACGGCAAACTGGCGACCTTTGTTTTTTAGCTCTACCGTCGTCTAAGGGAGCTCCCTGAGACAGGGGAGCCCTTTATTGCTCAGGGGGGCCCCAACCACTGCTCAGAGGGCCCCCAATCACTGCTCAGGGGGCTCCTACCAGCGACACAAAACAAAAAAAGGTCACCCATCTGGCCTGAGGGCCCAAAATAAATTTTTTGCACTGGGGCCCTTGTTGAGTTAGCTGCGCCACTGCTTACGCTACCTTGACTGAAGCTCTTGAATAAACAGCTGCAGATTCATCCGCACTGGTTAATCGCAAGGCTCACTGCACTACACTCACACACACGATAATTTGCTATTCCCTTCGACACCATATAGGTACCTCCTCAAGCAAACGCGTGAACAAATAGAACTGGCTTCTACACCACTGAGCGTACCGCTGTCTGGAAACTTGCTGTTTACCAGATGACTGGAAAAGTGCGATAGTAACACCGATCAATAAAGGAGGGGTGACAAACAGGGTTGAAAACTATAGGCCAATCAGCTTGACATCAGTGGTAGGTAAATTAATGAAGAGATTAATATGCAACCATATAGGAAGTGTCTGTGAGGAGAGAAAGTGGTTTTCAAGTCGGCAACATGGCTTTAGACAAGCATATTCATGCGAATCTCTGTTAGTAAGCGTAATGCAATATATTTCTGATGAAATGGACAGGGGAGGTCAAGTTGATGGGTAGCACTAGATCCTTCAAAGGCCTTTGACAGAGTGAACCATAAAATGGTACTAAATAAGGTAAAAACTATTGGAGTTGATAAAAAAGTGATTTGCTGGGTAGAAGAATTCCTAAAAGGGAGAAAGCAAGAAGTTAGGATAGGAAATGCAGTATCAAAAGAAGTAGGAATGAACACGGAAGTCCCACAGGGTAGTGTATTGGGATCATTGTTATTCGTTATTCTAATGAATGACTGTGTTAATGGTTTATTGTCAGAAGTTAGATTGTTTGCAGATGACATAATGTTATATAAAAGGATCAAAACAATAGAAGACTGTAAACAGCTGCAGGGTGATCTAGATAGGCTAACTAGCCGGGTGAGTCAACATGAGATGAAGCTAAATACAATGAAGAGCCAGCTTATTAGGTACACAGTTAAAACGTTAAAGGTTGACTACGATTATAAAGTGGGGAAGGAGCTACTTATTGAAGACTCGAAATCTTGGCATAACATTTGATAGCAGACTTAACTAGGCAGTACACACTGGACAGGTAATAGGGAAAGGGTTAAAAATCCTTCACCTGCTGGGAAGAGTGATGAGGAGATGCACCAGAGAAGTAAGGAAATTGGGGTATAAAACTTTGGTCAGGCCACTGCTGGAATATGGTGGTATACTTTGCGACCCATGTTTTGGGTATCAAATACAGGAGTTGGAGGGGGTGCAGAGGAGGCTGCCAGATTTGTCTTTGGAAATTTTCGCAGAAAACAGTCGGTAACTAATATGATAAAGCAGCTGGAGTGGGATTCATTTGAGGATAGAAGGAGGGTGAAGAGAGTCATGGGAGTGTACAAGGCCTATTCTGGTGATGAAGCATGGAAAGATATTGGTGAGAAAATTAAGAGGGGTGCTTGGAAGGATAAGGTTGACCATTACCACAAGCTGGCACTTGATTTCAGGCATAAGGGTATGGGAAAATGTTCTTTCGGAGGAAAGAGTGTAAGGGACTGGAATAAATTGCCAAGAGAAATGATGAATAATTTACAGGAAATACTGAAGGAATTTAAAGTAAAAATTAGTGGAGGGCAAAAGTAGGTTGGAAGAGGAAAGGAGAGATTGTCACCGGAGCGGGTATTCCATCACAATTTTATCAATTATTATTATTAAAATGAGAGAATAGTTAGATAGTACATTAACTAACAACGTGCACAAAGTTGTAGTAGTTCAGATTATACTTTACATATACTACGAGACTCTCTCTCCCATGCGACGATTTCTAACTGCTGTCAAACTATCGTTCCAAGCTATCGGCGGCGTGACGCCTTCTAACGGCTGAAATATCTTCACAGTGTCCAAAGAGTTTCCCCTCTATTCTTCTAAACTCATAATTTTCCGAAACCACTATAGACAAATGCCTCATCCGTTACATAGGCCTACATTTCATTTTACATACTTATTAATATAATAAACTTGATATCTATACCTTTCATTTCTGTCTTATAATATAGTAGACGTTTTATGAAAAAAGTATCACATTTTCCTCCTACATTCTTCAGATCCTAATGTTAATGCCCCACATCACATATTTTTCATGCATTTTGACCGTAAACAAGTCTCGCTAGTACTTTCTAAAAAATGTAACTGCTACTGTGACAGAACAGGATAATTTCATAAGAAAATCATATTTTTGTGCCATGGAATTAAACAAAAAATGATATATTTACTCCCATAGCAAGGAAATGTAAGTTGCCATGGCGATAGAAAAATCAAGAGATAGCTAGAGGTTAGCGACGTAAAGGCCGAACGGTTGCTTTGTTACCAGTTCACTGCTTAAGAACTTTGCATTCTTCGGATACTTTAAGACCGATGTAGTTCCTAGAAGAATAAGAATTGGGAACAATAATAAATGTTAATCTGTTAAAAGCGTAAGAAACTGAGTTATTTATAATTAAAAGGCGCGCGACATGGCGACCGTGACAGGACTTGCATTTGTGTGATGTTAAGCTAGAATGCTGTATGTATGTATGTTTTCATTATTAGATATTTCAAGACAATCCATGTTTTATTTAGTTCATTTCATTATGTTGTTAGTATTAAGAAGAGACTGTTTTGTAAAAAATTCTACTAGGAACAGAGGTAAGAGTATCGCTGGATGCAAGGTTATTTTCTTAAGTTTACCAATGTCTTTTAAGCAAAGACATGGTGAACTTGAGGAGGCATGTGACAGAACAGGATAATTTCATAAGAAAATCATATTTTTGTGCCATGGAATTAAACAAAAAATTATATATTTACTCCTATAGCAAGGAAATGTAAGTTGCCATGGCGATAGAAAAATCAAGAGATAGCTAGAGGTTAGCGACGTAAAGGCCGAACGGTTGCTTTGTTACCAGTTCACTGCTTAAGAACTTTGCATTCTTCGGATACTTTAAGACCGATGTAGTTCCTAGAAGAATAAGAATTGGGAACAATAAATGTTAATCTGTTAAAAGCGTAGAACTGAGTTATTTATAAATATATAATAAGGCGCGCGACACTACCTCTGAAATGTTCAAGTTAAGATCGGCATTTCATTTACTGCTGTATTGGTAAAAACACTCCAAAAATCACAAAAGACTTCAACTGTCTCATAAATCCAGCAAGATTGTGAATCAACTTAGTGGTGGTTACTTCTAGCTAGATACACAATTTAAAAGAAGAATCAACAGTTCCAGAAGCCTGAAGCTATCACGCTTATTGCCTTTGCTTAGGAGTCAGCTTTTACAATCTGAACCTTTTTCGTTCCTGCTGCTGTGCCCCTTATATACTTTTTTTTTTTTAATAATAATAAAGATCGCAGTAATCTTTGCTAACCATTCCGGCAGTCATGCATACTCTTTCAGTTCTGTATTTCTGTTTCGTTTATTGAATCCAGCTTTAATCTGTTATGTCTATATTATTTGAAGTATTCAACAGCCTCACTTTTCACTAGTACATATCATCCCGCAGATATCAACTCGCCGTCACCTTTAATGCTGTTTATTTTTCTGTTACCATGGATATTTCATTTCTCCATTTTTCAAACCCTTTGTCTTAAGTTTCTTTAGTTATAGAAAGCCTATTTTAACGTCCTCCGAACCTTCATCTGTTTTAATTTATCCATGTTTTGCGCGTTTCTTTCTTCTCTCATTTCATTAAAACCAACTTCTGATAAAAGTCTACATCAACTACTGGAATAGCGTAGGAATCGAAAAATTCGTTCTAAATATTTGTTAAGAAAATATATATAATACCAGAACTACTCCAGTAGTATAACCTTCTCTCATGGTTGATGAATGAAACGTTTTAAAGCACTAAATGTACCCCGCTCTTCTCTTCTTTCACCCTTTCTGTTGGGCAACGTTCAACCATTACTTAACCTATTCTTCATTTTCTGGCCCTTGAGTTTCGGCGGTGTAAGACAGCTACACTCTTATCTTCCTTGGAGTCATCATCGTATCTTCGACTCTTAAACATTTATGATTATTGTAGACATGTATGATTCAGCTATTGTGATGGGTTTAAGGCTTTAAATCATCATGATGATAAAAAATTTCGCGGAAGTATTGATAACAATTGTTTCTACGCTGACCTCTTTTTGGATGCAAAATGAGACATAGTCCCGCATTTCCTTGTGAGATTTTGTGCTGCTATTCTGAATTCACCTGACAAAAAATGTTATTTTTATGGCAGCCTTTATCCGCTAATGTCTCTCAGATTTAACGAGAACCTTTTTACATCCATCTTAAGATTTTCCAACCAGCTTTTTCGGTCTTCAGGAATAACAACCTACTCTCCCACCCACAGAACACCCGAACTGATTACGTTCCACATCTCTTCCCGAATAGACCATCCCACCGTTGGAGATTCTAATGTAGGAATATTTTACCTCCGACATAATTTATCCTTGTGGATGCTCTCACCCGTACCATGCAGACATACTGTATGTTTCTTCCAGATAGTATATCGACTGTGAGCTGTGCAGGAGTTCAAATGGAGATTAGGCTTAAATTACGAGATCAGTTTTGTCAAACCTTCAGATTGCTGCCCCTGAGAATATTGTTAAACGCTGTTTGTAATTTCCAGGAAGCATATGTTTGTTTGATATCATTCGTAGATGATTCTACGGTATGGTTGCAGTAACAGGCCAGATGTATACTATAATGAGACACACAATTCTATCACATGTATCTTAATCTACTATCGTACACATCTTTTTGCATAAAAAAGAGGACCTAGTGGAAAAACTGTAAGGTTAGTGATTGATAAAAGTAGGTGGGAGAGAAGAAAGCAGAGACATCCGGAAAGATACGCGATCGATCATGATCCATTTTTCGATGGTTTTCCGAAATCACTTTCAGGTAAATGTCAAGATGGTTCCATCACAAGGGCAATCCATTTTCTTTCCTTCCCTTCCCTTTTCTCAGTAGTCTCTCGTTATAATGACTCCGAAATAACTCTTCTAAAGGAAAAAAAAAAACTATAAATGAAATACAAATGAAGGTGTATGACAGGAATGATATCATATTTCTGAAACAACCGAAATGAAACATTCATTTAGCCGCACGCTAGGACTTTGTTTTTAGTTGCAATACAATTTTATAGGAAACTAGCGGAGTTCCCGGCGTTGCTGGTATATTTGGCGTAGGTTTATACGTACCGTATTTTTATTCCCGCAAAACATTTGTACAAAGTTTTATAAAATTCGCGCCAACTTTTTTCGGAATTAAAGCAAACCTAGATTCACTCGCCCCTACCAAGAAAGTGGTGGGTTGAAATTTATTTGCACATCTACGTACACTATTTTCATTCGTCCGAAAAGATTCATGTGTATCAAGCTTCGTTAATTTGGTTAAGAAATTGCATTACTACATTACTGAACAACGCTGGATTATGTTGGAAACTCACATTTGATTTAATTGCGAAGTGAATGGATATACTTTTTGTTCGAAACGCCAGATACTTTAACTCCGCAGATTCAGCCTTTTATACAAATATCAAAAGTGAATCCGGAATAACATTATCGTAAACAGAAGACTAATGCTGAAGGCCAGAGATATTGTCTAGAGATCATGCTTAAAGAAAATCTCTGTTGTTTTTACGGCTATCTATGGCGTTTAAAAATTGAATATCCTGAATTAAAGGAAAGAATACTTCAAGTTACGGCTATCTGTGGTGTTTAAAAATTGAATATCCCGAATTAAAGGAAAGAATACTTCAATTTTTGTTTATTATTTTAAAGTTATCTTATTGCTTTCATTGAAGGTTAAGGTCAGAGACATTTTGTTGTGTGTTTAGCGCGAAGCATACATCATCTGAACCTTCCATGTTTGGGATTTGTCATCATACGTTCAGAATTCCATTTAATGCTTCTGCGTTATTTGACGTTGAAACATGACATGCCAAATAACTGAATTGATATTCTAAGCTTTAAAACGGTGAATACCCCATCGAAATCTGCTCCGTTGTTTCCGAGTTTTTACACGACCAATATATCCGGTTTTTGTTTTATAGATATTGTATAAGAAAAAGGTTGAAGCTTTCACAGTGAGAAAAATGGTAATTAACCTTTAATGAGAAAAATAAAAATCGAATTGTGCCCAAGAAGTTATCCTGCTGTCAATTTCAGTTCTTTTCATGCTGAACTATTTTACAACTTTCATGTAAGCAAAATGTATCAAGATAGTATGATCGTTCATGTTGATTTGAACAGGACCACCGAGCGAGGTGGGTGAGTGGTAACTCTCTGACTGCGCATTCGGGAGGACGCGGGTTCGAATCCCCGTCCTGCCATCCAGAGTTGGGTTTTCAATGGTTTTCCAAAAACTCTCCAGGTGAATGCTGGGATGGTTTCTTCAAAATGTAATGGCCGAATTCATTCCGATTCCTTGCCCCCAGTCTTTTATCGCCTCTAATAACTTCGACATCTACGAAGCAAAAAACAAAAAATGTAGAACAGTACAATCTGTGACAGTGCAGTTGGATTATACCAGAATGGAAAATGCTCGGTGATACAGCCGGGATTCGATCCTGCCCCTTCGTCTGAGAAAGGTGTTACGCTGCCCGCTAACAAGGAAGGGGAGCACGTTATGAAAAGAATCATTGTCTCAACGGCTTTTAGAGCGCGAAGCGGCAGCAATCCTTTGGCGGTGTGTCAGCCGTCTGTGGTTCGGTAATTTGGGTGTCATGAGCTCGCATTATATTCACATTAGTGAGTCCCTTTTTGTGGCAACTAGGAGATGATGACGTCGAACTGGGGTCAAGTGGGTGAGCGTGGTGTACGAATCCCAGCGTGACCTTGTGCACCCACCTCTGCTTACAACTGTATCACACTTATATTACTTTAATTCCTCCATAGACGAATTTCAGTTATGTTCCGTTTTCATATTACGAAAATTTAAGCAGTTTTGATCCGATTTACAAGAAATTTCTTACTTTTGTGGAGTTAATACACATATACACTAGTGTAAGCCAGTGACTGTTTTTTGCGTATCGTCACGGGTCTAGAATAGTTCTAGTTTTTACGATGAAAGATTATGACAGGTTGATTTGATGTGGCCAAATATAAGCTTGATCTGTATTTCACCCTTAGGATGAATAAAATCTCTTGAGCTTGAAGAACTCAGAAGCATTAATAGAGGTAGGTATAGGTATTAAATAAGGACAGGAACGATCGCGCTATCGTGTAACTGTTTCAAAGGTCATACACTCTAACTTGCTTAAATACGAACTTGACTTGTATTTGACTCTTAAAGTTCACTCTGATTTTTTTTTTTTTTTTTTAAATCCTGTTTGCTTCGAAAGTATCACGTTGTTTATTATTGAGACTGGGCAAACACTCATAATGTAAACATTGGTCATAGTATCTGTGACGGCCACAGAACTTAATACACATTCAATATTATGAAACACTTGAGCAACTCCACAGAAATAAGTCGATTCGGTGACACATTTGGTCTGATGTCCACTTAAAATAACCTAATAACTCACATACAGCTAACTTGAATAAAGACCAATAACGAAAGTGGTCAGTAAAATGCCTAAAAAGCAATAAACCGTAATGCATAAATTTTGGTCAAGCAACAACGTTAGTGAAAGTTGTACACAGACGGAAAAAAAAATCCCAACACCAAGAAAAAATTATTGTAGAGTAATGAAATTTGGACAATGCATTTGTCAAGTTAACATGTTTAATTGATTAAATTTTCAAGATCACAGGTTAATTTAAGCTCAAGAAAATGCATTTCAAATGTGAAATACTGTTAAATTAATAGCCGGTGTAACCTCCAGAATTTTGAATGCAAGCCTGCAAACGTGAATGCATTGTGTCTTACAGGTTTCGAATGTCACTTTGTGGTATGGAGTTCCATGCTTGTTGTACTTGTGCTGTCAATACTGGGACGGTCAGTGCTGGCTGTGGATGATGCTGGAGTTGTCGTCCAATGATATCCCATACGTGTTCAATTGGAGACAGATCTGGTGATCTCGCAGGCCAAGGTAACATGTCGACACTCTGTAGAGCACGTTGCGAGACAACAGCGGTATGAGGGCGAGCGTTATCCTGTTGAAAAACTCCCCCTTGAATGCTGTTCATGAATGGCAGCATTACAGGTTGAATTACCAGACTGACGTACAAATTTGCAGTCAGTGTGTTTGGTATAACCACAAGAGTGCTCCTGCTGTCATAGGAAATTGCTCCCCAGACCATGACTCCAGGTGTAGGTCCAGTGTGTCTAGGCCGCAGACAGTTTGGTTGCAGGCGTTCCCCTGGCCTCCTTCTGACCAACACTCGGCCATCACTGGCACCAAGGCAGAACCTGCTTTCATCAGAAAACACAACAGATCTCCACTCCGTCCTCCAATGAGCTCTGGCTTGACACCACTGGAGTCGCAAACGGCGATGGCTTGTAGTCAGTGGAATGCACGCTACAGGGCTGGAGTCATGGTCTGGGGAGCAATTTCCTATGACAGCAGGAGCACTCTTGTGGTTATACCAAACACACTGACTGCAAATTTGTACGTCAGTCTGGTAATTCAACCTGTAGTGCTGCCATTCATGAACAGCATTCAAGGGGGAGTTTTTCAACAGGATAACGCTCGCCCTCATACCGCTGTTGTCTCGCAACGTGCTCTACAGAGTGTCGACATGTTACCTTGGCCTGCGAGATCACCAGATCTGTCTCCAATTGAACACGTATGGGATATCATTGGACGACAACTCCAGCATCATCCACAGCCAGCACTGACCGTCCCAGTATTGACAGCACAAGTACAACAAGCATGGAACTCCATACCACAAAGTGACATTCGAAACCTGTATGACACAATGCATTCACGTTTGCAGGCTTGCATTCAAAATTCTGGAGGTTACACCGGCTATTAATTTAACAGTATTTCACATTTGAAATGCATTTTCTTGAGCTTAAATTAACCTGTGATCTTGAAAATTTAATCAATTAAACATGTTAACTTGACAAATGCATTGTCCAAATTTCATTACTCTACAATAATTTTTTCTTGGTGTTGGGATTTTTTTTTCCGTCTGTGTATTTAAACTGAAATTTATCCTAAGCCGAAATGACAATTGGCATTCGTGGTTACAGCAGAGACTATGAGTAATTTAATTTTTTTAAGTTGCTTTATTTAGTAACATGGTACTACAGATCTACATTTTTCAGCAGCAAAATTAATTAAAAATTGTTTAACTATGAAAGGCTATGAAAACCAAACTTAATGAATGTATTATGCCAATTAATTTGGTAGCAGTTGCTTAGTTATTAAATTGTAGACTTAACAACGAATTCCTTCTAATGGTATTCTGGTCGCTGTTTTGTGAGCGAAGGCTGACACGTGACACCGTTCTCCAGCCAATAGCTATCGAGGTGAGTGGGTGACCTTATATAGTAGATATATATATATGAGGGTGGTCTGAAAAGTTTCCGACCTAACAAAGATACAAGACATTTTTTTCTGATTTTTATTTTTATTTTTCAACAGTCTCCTTGTTACTCTACACACTTCTCCCAGCGATGCTCCCATCTCTGTAACCCGTCCAAATAGTACTCGTCGTTTTTCTCTGCAAAATAATTGTTCACGAAGGTGATTGCCCCTTCATTTGACGAAAATCTCTGTCCTCCGAGAGCAATTTTTAGATGAGGGAACAAAAAGAAGTCGCTTGGGGCTAGATCTGGTAAGTAAGGCGGATGGTCAAGCAGTTCAAACAGTAATTCGTGAATTTTCGCCATGGCAACCACTGAGGTGTGAAACGGTGCGTTGTCTTGGTGAAACAGGATTTTCATTTTCTGCAAATGTGGCGGTTTTTCCGCAAGTTCTGCCTTCAGCTTGTCAAGTAATGATGCGTAGTATGCTCCTGTAATGGTTTTTCCTTTTTGAAGGTAATCGATTAAAATAATTCCATGACTATGCCAAAAAACAGTCGCCAGCACTTTCCCAGCCGAAAAAACAGTTTTTGCTTTTTTTGGAGCCGGTTCCCCCTTTGCAATCCACTGTTTGGAATATTTTTGTTTCGGGCGTATAATGGTGTATCCAAGTTTCATCTACAGTACTTAATCGGCGACTAAACTGCGCCAACAGAGCGTTGAAAATGTTCATTCGAACACTTTTTTGGTCTAATGTGAGCAAACGCGCCTCCCAACGCGCGGACAGCTTTCTCATACCTAAATTTTGATTTAATATGTAACAAACACGTTCTTTTGAAATTTTCATAACCTCTGCTATCTTTCTCACTTTAATTCGGCGATCATCTATCACCAATTGGTGAACTTTGGCGATGTTTTCGTCGGTAGTTGCAGTTTTTTGACGTCCCGAACGTTCATCGTCTCCCAAGTTCTTTCGGCCACGTTTAAATTCAGCTGCCCAAAATTGCACTGTGGTAAGTGATGGTGCAGAGTCCCCATACACAGAATCCAACTCATCTTTGATTTGCGTAGGCGTATTGCCTTTCAACAACAAATATTTAATGACAGCTCGATTTTGTCCATTTTCACAAAAACACTCACATCAACTCACTCAAACTACTGTTACATAACAACTGCGCGTCCAAAATGGCTAAACTTTGGTGAGTAACTGTCAACAGATAAACAACGAAATTCACTAGCTTTTATTTACGAGTGCTGCCATCTTGACGTTGAGGTCGGAAACTTTTCAGACCACCCTCGTGTATATATATATATATATATATATATACCATTGTAACTTTCGCATGCTATGCCGCTACCAAGTAACATATCTCGATGAAAATCGAACCATACATAGAAAGAACTGCTACAGTATGGTAGAGTAGGCAACTGAAAGAAATATGAAATGCGAAGAACAGAAACGACACTTTTATAGAGAAATAATAAGTTACACTGAAGTTATTGTGATTCATGATGTCCCCTGCATATTACAAAAAGAAGGGAAATGGTTGTCGAAGGAGTATGTGATCACCACTTACAGTGATGTACGCACTACAAAGTGCCCCCATACTGCCCTAAGGTTGGTAAGGAGTTCTTATGGTAGGGTTTTCTATTCCTCTATAAAATTGGTTGACAACAGCAGCATGGTCATTGGTGCATGTGGACGTACTTCAATACGTCTCTTCAACGCAACCCACATGTGCTCGATGAAATTTTAGTCTGGGGAAGTTACAGTCCAATCCTATCGCGAAACTTCCTCTCGTTCCAAGAGCTCCTCTACCTACGCTGTTCGACACGATCGAGCATTACTATCCATAAAAATTAAGTCAGGGCCGAATGCACTCTAGAAAAGACGCACATGAGGAAGGCGTACAGCGCCACAATAGCGTTGAGTGTACCGTGTGCAAAGATTTGGAAGTCTGTTCGCCAATGCAACATTTTGCCTCCCAAAACCTTAACGCTTGAGGCAACAAAACTATCATCTTCGACAATGGGTTGCGTGTTCACATCTCTCACCAGATGATGGTAGGTCCAGAATCACCGAACGTGGTGGTGTAACGGCTAGCGTTCTGACCTCGCATTCGGGAGGAGGGCGGTTCGAATACCCGTCCGGGCATCCAGATTTGTGTTTTCCATGGTATCCCATTCACTCCAGGCAAATGCCTGGATGATTCCTTAAAAAGGCCATGGCCGAATTCCTTCCCATTCCCTGCCCTCCATCCTTTCCCGTCTCTAAAAAACTCGCTGTTGAGGCAGTTAAAAAAAAAAAAAAAGGCCCAGAATCACTACTTAGACAGAATCAGCTCTGATCTGAGTAGAGGACGCGATCCCACTACTCGTCGATCCAGTCTCTTTTCACTATAGCAAATGGTCCCCAAGAAGTCCGGGTGTCGACGGAAAACAACGCAATGGTCGATAGGCAAAGAGTCCATCCCTAAGCAAGTGGCGTGAGATTGTATGCCTTACAGTCCTTTTAAATGTGGATACAACTGCACCCGCTATTTGACGTGGGTCCTATCTTGCCTGTTACACAATGTAGTGGTCATCTGCTACTGCAGTTGACCTTCTCTCCTTCGGGCAGCAGTGCCTGTGGTTCGGAACGATGCCCATGCACCTTAAACAATCCTGCGAGAAATACGAAACTCTTGCATTACACAATTCGACCTTCTTCCAGTTTGCTTATGATTCTTCCCAGTATAAAGTCATCCAAATGTTGTCTCCGGGACAAGTAATGAAAGAGATCGTCGCAGTGCAACGTAACAGCTCGATGATTGACACACACTGTCTTGTCCAGTTCCTTCCGCTGCCTCGTGTTGAGGGTTCAGACACATTTGGCACTGTAGTCGTGCTGACCTAACGCCTCGTGTCATCCAGCTTTCTGTGTACGTATGGGAGACCTCTAGCAACAAGCTCCCACGCTTTTATTCGTTTCCACCGATTAGTTAATATATTATTTACTTTATCTATCTCATCCTTAAGTTTTACATATCAGTGTATAAATCTGTTGTTGCCTCTGATATATCCGTTGTTTGTAGTAGTACCACCCAAAAATTATAGAACATTTTTTTGATGGGGTGTTCACTGTTTAAAAGTTAAAATCTGTAGTATGTTTTAGGAAGCGTCCATAAACTACGTGGATCGGTCTTGGGGGGGGGGTTGGCTGGAAGGCTACACTGCGATACGTGGGAGGAGGGGGGGGGGTTTCGAGCCAGGCCGCGTAGCTTTCCATTCGTATCATTTTTCACAATTAAAATGAGGTACAGAACACACAACAGTATGTGTATATTTATTTCCTTCATTTAATTATCTGCGAATGTAATTTACAATAGTCTTACAAGAGAAAACACTACAAAATGTCTTCTGGAATCAAAAGGGAAAAACGCTACGTGCTACGTGAGGGGGGGGGGGGATAGAGGCACAACCCACGTTGGGCTACGTGGGGGAGGGAGGGTTCACAGGAGGCCAAAATGGAGCTACGTGGTTTATGGACGCACCCTTAAGACTATGCGACCATTCGCTGGAGCAGGAAATGATAACCTATTTTCAACTTCGCAAGATACCCACCAAAGAGACCAGAGATTGCACATAACATGAAAGATTGACACTAGAATAAGCCTATAAAGTTTTTTAATGCCAACATTCATGGTGGACGGCACAGTGAAGTTAGTTTTACAAAAATTCATCAGATTAAATTTTGTTTTTTCATTATAACTGACTTTCGATTTTTCTCTTTCGATTCTGCAAATATTGTTGTTGACTTTTTGCTCCTTGTACTGTGTACACGAAGATCGTTATTAGCATTCTCGATATTTCAGTTGAACTGATGAGATTATACCACGATGTAACTCTTACTTTTCAGCATGATACTCAGCAATTAAAATCAAAAGAGCGAATCAGACGTCTTCACCGAAGAATATTACTGACGTTGTCTGGAAGATACCAAGCCGTCCCAACGAACACGTTAACCATGACCATTAGAGTCTGGCAGATTGATTTTGAAGTGTTAAACGAGGAGCTCACTGGCTCAGAAAAAGAAAAAGAAGATAATTCAACAGCAACTATATGTTGCGAAGCAACTTCGGAGATGGACGTTCGGAAGCTAATGTTGGCTGACTGTCAGCGAGAATGATCTAGCACTGTAGCGGAAAAAGGAACATACGACATGATTCCATTCGTGGAGGAGAGGTAAATGATGAAGTATCTTTAGCCGTCTCCAGAATTACTCCATTGCGTTACGAGTACTTGCGTGAGCCAGTATGGTGAGGAATGTTTGCTGAAGCGCGTAGTTTGCGTAAAATAACAGGCAATCTTGGTATGCTCCAACAACTTCTGCGAAAGGGAAGAGTATTCGACACATTGTGGGATGACAGCTTATGGAAATTGCTGTACAGGACGGCAGATCGAGCCTCAAAATTGTCGAAGGAGAAATTCATAGAGCAGAAACTGGACGAGTGGAATCAGGATGCAGTAGAAGTGAACACAATAGTAGCTCGCGAGAGAAAAGAAGCAGATTTCGAATACTAAGATTATTCATTGAATGATTTTAAACCTACTGATGAGGGAGTTTTACATGTAAGAAATTTGGAAGTCTAACATTCAACTAACACCTATGATAAAAATACAATGGTGTGGATACAACGAGTAATATTAACTGTCGGAGAAATCGTATGCGTGTCGCAGAGATGTGATTGCTTAGCTCATCTATTGATGCCTTAGTCAACAAGCTACTTGAAGTTATGAGTATTATTAAATGACAGTTGTATTTAGTTAAGCCACTGCGAAATGAATTGACAGAAAACTAAAAGAAAATTATGTATTTCGTTTAAATCAACGTATTAATTATTAGTTGCTTTTTGTTTATTTATATTCGGTCGATGTAGATATTTTCTTCCATAGATATCGCTGTTAGAGGAAACTAACCAAATGTACAATATTACATCACTTTTAGCGTTATAACAATTGTATTTAGTTAATTAATTGCCAGAAAACGTTCACCTGTAATTTTTTACCGTCTTAGAAGTTATATACACAGACGGAAAAAAAAATCCCAACACCAAGAAAAAATTATTGTAGAGTAATGAAATTTGGACAATGCATTTGTCAAGTTAACATGTTTAATTGATTAAATTTTCAAGATCACAGGTTAATTTAAGCTCAAGAAAATGCATTTCAAATGTGAAATACTGTTAAATTAATAGCCGGTGTAACCTCCAGAATTTTGAATGCAAGCCTGCAAACGTGAATGCATTGTGTCATACAGGTTTCGAATGTCACTTTGTGGTATGGAGTTCCATGCTTGTTGTACTTGTGCTGTCAATACTGGGACGGTCAGTGCTGGCTGTGGATGATGCTGGAGTTGTCGTCCAATGATATCCCATACGTGTTCAATTGGAGACAGATCTGGTGATCTCGCAGGCCAAGGTAACATGTCGACACTCTGTAGAGCACGTTGCGAGACAACAGCGGTATGAGGGCGAGCGTTATCCTGTTGAAAAACTCCCCCTCGAATGCTGTTCATGAATGGCAGCACTACAGGTTGAATTACCAGACTGACGTACAAATTTGCAGTCAGTGTGTTTGGTATAACCACAAGAGTGCTCCTGCTGTCATAGGAAATTGCTCCCCAGACCATGACTCCAGGTGTAGGTCCAGTGTGTCTAGGCCGCAGACAGTTTGGTTGCAGGCGTTCCCCTGGCCTCCTTCTGACCAACACTCGGCCATCACTGGCACCAAGGCAGAACCTGCTTTCATCAGAAAACACAACAGATCTCCAGTGTTGGTCAGAAGGAGGCCAGGGGAACGCCTGCAACCAAACTGTCTGCGGCCTAGACACACTGGACCTACACCTGGAGTCATGGTCTGGGGAGCAATTTCCTATGACAGCAGGAGCACTCTTGTGGTTATACCAAACACACTGACTGCAAATTTGTACGTCAGTCTGGTAATTCAACCTGTAGTGCTGCCATTCATGAACAGCATTCAAGGGGGAGTTTTTCAACAGGATAACGCTCGCCCTCATACCGCTGTTGTCTCGCAACGTGCTCTACAGAGTGTCGACATGTTACCTTGGCCTGCGAGATCACCAGATCTGTCTCCAATTGAACACGTATGGGATATCATTGGACGACAACTCCAGCATCATCCACAGCCAGCACTGACCGTCCCAGTATTGACAGCACAAGTACAACAAGCATGGAACTCCATACCACAAAGTGACATTCGAAACCTGTATGACACAATGCATTCACGTTTGCAGGCTTGCATTCAAAATTCTGGAGGTTACACCGGCTATTAATTTAACAGTATTTCACATTTGAAATGCATTTTCTTGAGCTTAAATTAACCTGTGATCTTGAAAATTTAATCAATTAAACATGTTAACTTGACAAATGCATTGTCCAAATTTCATTACTCTACAATAATTTTTTCTTGGTGTTGGGATTTTTTTTTCCGTCTGTGTATATTGGATGCAGATGCTTTCGCTATATTCTCTGGCACTGTTATAATGCTTTCGATGAAATTAATTGCCAGAACTTTGCGTTCAACCTGTCATTTTTTGACGGGCTTAGAAACTAGTGATATATATGAAATGTAAATAGGAAACTCTACACAGTAATTGAAGTGTCTATACCTTGACAAAATTTTTGGTTAAGGTTGATATCGATTAACTGGAGGACCCTGAAATTAAAACGATTGTTTTTAGGATATTGTCTCTTTGTTGTGCCATCGTGACAAAAACTGTTGATCATATTTTGACCTGCATTTGATAGTTTAAAATCTTTGTTTCGTACTTTGAGTCTGCGTCAAGTAGCAGTGCAGCAAGATATCAAAATTTGTTTTGAATATTAAACTTCTAATTTAACTCAACGCCGACTGGTAAATGTGTCACTTATATCTTTTCCAAAAGAATAACGAGGTGAAATTAACAACTTGGATAACCTAAACTTTCTTGAAACGCCTTGTAGGATTTCGATTTTGCATTTGGTTTGGATTTTTTTAATGAAATGGAAGATACTTTTTATTTATTTATACTTTCTTTCATACTGATTTTGCTTTTCAATTGGACTCATAAGTTATAAAATTAATGATGATACAACTATTTCTGCTGTTTGAAATTTAGCTCGAACGCCAGATGAACTGCAATAAGAAGAAAATTACTATAATTTACATCTTAAAAACGGCAAGCTTTCCTCTTCCAGGAGGACAAACTTGCCGGCCAAACATAGTAAATAAAATTTTGCTCTGAAGATGTAGTTAACTCATTAGAATGAGAAAAAGGGAATGTAACCACCAATCCATCAAAAATTTAATCACTTACGCAGTTTGATGCAGGGGGTAAGTGAAGGTTATTATCCTTGCATCAGACACTGCGGTCAGCGTCAATTGAGATGACTTCCTTCCTTAATGAATAAACGAATTAAGAAAACAAGTCGATGTCAGAAGCAGAGCTCAGAATCTGTTTGCGTGGACTCATAAGGATTCTCTTTTGAACAACACCGCTCTGTTCATCTCTACTCAGAGCGACAGAAGAAAAAACTCTAATGACAGAGCGGAGGCGGCAAATTGAGTGTGTAAAGCGCAGTCTTGTTTCTCTGTTTTTGGTTTCTGTAATGACGTATTAATACAGCAGACCGAGGTCAAGGAGGAGTTATGCAGTGCTATTACTGTCGATCTTAAAACGCAAATATTGCGAAGCTGAAATATTTATAATCAGGAACTGGCATTATTACTGCTTTGTGAATAATGAATTTTAAAGTTTCAAAATAAATGAAAGCAGCTCTCTTAATTTGTACCACACCCCCTGTATAAAGCTTTCCACCAGTTTCATGATGTTATTTTAGTCCTGAGATGCTAGAAACCAATTACTTAAATAGTGAGGCCTGATAAGCATTGATTTCTTCCACAATGAGTAATACATTTCTGTCTAAAATACGTTTAAAGATCTTCGCATCAAGTTTGTACTAATTCAGTATCTTGTGTAAAGCAATTTGTCCGCAGTTAATATTAACTGCAATATTCAAACAAGTTGCAAGTTGAGAAATCTGGTTTTCGTACTGATATTCCGCGATAGGAAATTCTTGGCAACAATACTAAAGAACGGGAGATCTCAAATGCACCATTCGCAATTGAGATTATTATCGACTAGCCAAAAAGCCCATCAAAAATGACGGGATTAATGATGTGTTCTGGCAATTAATTTCTTTTTAGTTGCTTACCTAAATAGAATTGTTATAGAACAAAGCTCAATGCAATTCCTAGTGCATTGCCCTGTAACAAAAGGTTTTCGTTGTTATCCTGGTCCAGGTTGTATTTCAACCTAAACACCTAAACAACTTGCCGCCATATACATATTCATGCACTATGTCGCATCTTAGTGTTCACATTGCATCGCGAAATAAACTAAATCGAAAATCTATAAGGGTTCTTCATTTTTTATATTCGTTATTCAGAATTATACTAAAACCTTTGAATAGCTGACACACTTACATGCGGCTGAAATAAGGCATCAGTAAAACCAAAGTAAATTAAAAATAAATCTTAACAACTTACGTCATTCCAACGTAATGTTAGTTTTAATGGGTGGAAGATGATACGAGTATTCTCCACCGGCCGGAAACTGATACTGCCCTGTTGAAAATTGTATCAATTGCTTCGTTATAATGGCAACTTCTTCAGATATGCACCCTCCTTTTTCGGAAAAGTCGCCACAAATTAAATTAAAAATTCGGAAATGTGAGACACTTCGCAACCGCAAAATGTTAGCATCTTTCGTTAGAACGAAGTAATGATTTAAGTAACAGAAAAAAATTAAGTTACTAAAAAGAAAAGATAAAAAAAACGCATGTCCTCTGCTGTAACTTCAAGTGCCAATTCTAATAACAATCTATCAAAACTGCCGCTAACATCGCGAAAATTAAAGCTTTTAACTTACATACTGTATATGTGATTTTAACGAATACTTCTATAGAAACTAGTATTAAATAAATCTAAGCTACTAATAAATATGTTCTGTCAGTTAATTTATTCGCAGATGCTTAGAAATGTTATTAAATAACGTGGATATTTCTCTGCATTTGCTTAACTAAACAGAATTGTTACAAAATAAAGCTCATTGTAATTTATCGTCCATTGTGCTGTAGCAAAAAGCTTCAGTTGTCAACTTGGTCCAGGTTGCATTTCAGCCTAAGAACAATATCCGCTAATATTGCTGATAGAAAAGCATAGCTTCAATCACGCGCAAATTAGTACATTCCCTGTATCGCATGTCAGTGTCATCATGCATCGCGATATAAACTTGATCCCAAATCTTCACAGGTTCTGACACCTTTCTTTCTTACCTGTGATGAAGATCGATATTTTATTTGCTGAGAAAGCTTACATCGGCTGAAATAATGACCCCAGTGAGAACGAATGATGCTTAAAATAAACCTTAATAACTTACGCTATGCCACGTAATATTTAATTGTGGTTTAGGCCGCATATATTGCTATCAATTTACAACTTCTTTCATTCAAACCATGTAATGATTTCAGTAAAAACAAACCTGATAGTTATTATGCCAATTTAAACGCAAATAATTTCAATAATAGGACGCAGTTTAAAATATTTAAAAAAAAAATAAATGCCACTTGTAATTTTGATCCATGCCAAGTAATACTCTAACCAAACTTTTCACAGCACTGATGCTCGAAATACAAAGCTATTATCTTAAATATCTATGGACAAAGAATTTAAGGAACACTTCTATATATCAAAAGAATATTACGTAGATATAAGCATCTAATGATTGATATGTCGATTTTAACGCAATACATACTTTTATTTCAGTGTTCTGTGAGTTAATTTATTCACCGATGCTTGGAAATGTTATTAAATAACGCGCATTTCCACGAATAATATCGTAAAGCGTGACGTCATAGCGCAACGTCATAGATTGACGTCATCCCGTGACGTGACGTCAGCGTGACACTTGCCTATTATACTAATAGATATTTACATTTTATACTTTCCGCCAGCCGTTCTCTTTTTAATGTGGAGACGTGGAATCGCTTAATTTTATTTTTTGTATGAATTTAAAATAGACTATTTTTCTTCATTCCTTATTGACGTGATACTAGATACTCTGTCCATATCTCCCTGTAACTTATTAAAATTCACTCATGTTGTACTTTTCTTACATTGAATTATGTCATCTGTAAGCAACGTATTATCTTTATATAAAATCCTATGCATGTGTAACGGACAAACCATGGGAAGTATTGAGGCCATTTTCACACCATATGTTATTGAAGTGACGCATTGGGCTTTAGTTATGTTTCTTTCCGATAAGTGGCACTTGAGTGAAACTTCTATATTCGGTGCGAGATGTAATTTACGTTTCCTTGTGGTGAATCAAAGATAGTGAACTAAGAAGCAAAGATAATGAAGTTGAATGTCTTTGGATCGAATTTATAGTATTGAGTTGAACTAATGTCTCAAATTATTTTCTGCCAGACGTTAGAAAATAAGCGTTTTTAACGTCAAAAGGAGGTATAAAAGTGGATCAGAATCTAACAGGCGATTGTTATCATGGAGGTAGGAAAAGAGAGGAGACAAGGTGTCGCTAATACTGCGAAGCCGCCTGTAAACTCTGGAGCCTACTGCGCATGCACGGCCGCCATATTCGTCGGTTCAGAACATTGGTCTGATAAAAAATTACGAAATTTTGGCTATGCGGCATCTAACACGCAAAGCCGTATTTGTTTACAATGGAATCTCTGGTTACTCGTTGCTATGTAAGATGGCGGTCATCACCGTATTACAACTCCGATAAATATTGCGTGTTTGTCAATTTTGTGCGACTTTTTACAAAGGAGTGGAGCTGAAAAGGCATGAAAACATTACAACAAAGGATTAAATCAACATTTTAAGAGACTGTCACTGATTTTTTCAACGTTGGCCGCATGTAACTGCTGTGCGTCATGTTATATTTCGGCATTTTTAATTAAATTCCTGGCGACTTTTCCGCAATGTATGATCGCAAAACGTGAAGAGGACATGTTGACGATGCGACTGATGTAAATTTCAAGAGGATAGTACCAGTTTCTGGCAGGTACCGAAAGTGGTGCAGTTCCCTATTTTTTTTCTGTGTCGTGAATGCTAAATAAAAATTGAAGTCTTTGTTTCTATTATAGTGAGGATATAATTTATTAAATAACACCGTTATAAATAGTGAAACGGCAAAGCCATTTGAGATTTCCCGTGTGTTATGGTGTTCGATCATAGTGTAACATGCTTGCGGTCGGTAACATTGCAAGTATTAATAGCCGGCCTCGGTAGCGTAGGGGCTAGAGTACTAGCTCAACGTGCCGAAGGTCGCCGGTTTGAGTCCGGCCGAGGGCATGGGTGTTTAAGGTGTTGAATGTTGTGTCCATGTTGTAGTGTCAATGTGTCAATACTTGATAGCAACAAAATACTGTCGAGTCTAATACACGGGAAGAAAAGAACTCTGGATGGGCCGTGAAAGGGGTTACGAGACTACCTGTAGGCCGTGTTGGATGTTCTTGGACTCCCTGGCAACAAAAACGGATCCTTGCTGTCCAACAAGCTATGGATATTGGAGGAAGCTATTGGAGGAAAGGATAAGGACACACGGTATGCGTCGAGAAAGTATGAGTGGATAGGATTGCTTGGAAAATTTTGTTGGACTACTTCTATTAACGTGAATGGCTGAGCGCATCCTACGGTAGTTCTACACGGACGTCCTATAAGTTGGACCGTGAATAGGCAGCTTTACTGTACATGCAAGTTCAAAGTTGTAAATTCGTCGCTTAGGTGATAACACCGTTCGGTTCATTGTTACATTTTTTGCAAGATCGTCAGAAAAAAAAACAATTAGTTTGTTGTTAGTTAAGCGACGATGGGCAGAATATTGTATAAAAAGAAAATAATATATGTTGCAATGTAAACAAAACATTCGCCATATATCCGCATTAAAATTTGCGGATACCATAACGGATGTTGGATTTCACGCGAAAGTTCCGCACTTTTTGATGCGGATATCCGTTACATTCCTACTACTAAGCTGGCTGCATTGCCGGCAATGTCATGTGTGGATTTGGAGAGACTGACGTGAAGGTAACTCTATAATGAAGGTGTTGGAGCAAAACCAGTTTCCGTGATTTTGCCAGCAGCTGCACACACGCTTACTATGTCCAGTGTTTTGTGAGCGCAAAAGAAACAACAGGAGGCATTTGCGTGAGACCTCCTAGGTTACCGAAAGTTATACATGGGTGGTTCTTGCTCAGCTCGTGACAAAGGACGTGTGTCCTTCCATTTAGCAACTCGGGCTACGCTGGATACAAGTTTTTCATTCAGGCTCACTTCAAAAGCGAGATATTTTTATCTCTATTGGAAGTATCACAATCAGTTGCATTTCTAGGTACTCCTTTATAACTATACCATATGATTCGGAAATTATGTGACCAATTGCTCTGTTTACATATTTAACAATGTAAGTCAACCAATTCTTAGTGATAATGTGAAAGGTACAAAAATATACTTATTAAATGAAACAATTCACCAGGATGAATCTTAACTCCAAATACCGTGATGATATTGGAGGTATGTATTCCAGAAGGGTGTAATAGATGCCTATAAACATTAAAAAATTAAATCCCACAAAAACAATTCTTGTAAAAATAGGCCAAGTCTCGTGTTCATGTCGTGACAAAAAGTTATGAGATCTTCTTATGAGCCAAGTCTGCACTTTACAGTGTGTATTCACTTCACTTTGTGAAACAGAATGGTTTCTCTCGGTGTCATAGATCGTTTATTTAGAATAAATGAAATATCTGATGACTTGGCAATTATGCGCGCCATGTTTTAATTAACCTATATAAATACCTTATATGTGTTGCTTCATCAAACTCATAAATATGGAAAAGCCAAGAATTCCCTTGCTCTTTTTCTAATTTAACAAGTATACATTATGCCCTCAATTTCGGTAAAAATTATGACGTGCATCATGAGCAAATCATCACATATTTCATTTATTCTAAATAAACGATGTATAATTATGTATGACACCGAAAGAAACCATTTTTTTTCACAAAGTGAATACACACTATAAAGTGCAGACTTGGCTCAGAAGATCTCATAACTTTTTGTCACTACATGAACACGAGACTTGGCCTATTTTTAAAAGAATTGTTTTTGGGGAATCTCATTTTTTCTTGTAAGTTTATCGCTTATTCTGAATCGCCCCTCAAATCTAATGATTCCATTTGAAAATCTGTGAATAAAAACATTTCAGAACTAAAGACATCAATATACGTTACCAACAATGCCCACTCTTTGAAAACAATGGATGTGCGCCGTAGCCGAGCAATGCAGATTGCCGCTGGTTAACTATCAACCAAATAAATAACAAGGAACTTCCAAACTAAGCATAGGAACAAAGTAAAATATAAGGCTTTGGTTAAAGTTGCTCACCTCTATGAAGTATAGAAATCTCAGGTTTATAGCTTCATCCGCAGCAAAGCAATTAATCCGCAAATATGTGCTAGAATTTATCATGTTTGTGATTGCAATTAAATAAATACGGAGAAAAACTACAATATTAGATTTTTCTTATGATTTGGGGATGAAACCATATATGTATACCAAAATTACTTGTTTCTAGGATTACAGGAAGTACAGTGGCATTTTGATGTCGGGGTGTCACGCCGAAATAAAATTTTGAGTTTCAATAACTTCCAAAGTAAGAAAAGGAAGAAGTAAAATTTAACAAATTAGTTACACTTAACAAGCTCACTCCACAGTGAAAATCTGAGGTATATAAAGTTATTGGGGTAGAAAGTGATTTCACGTTAGGGGTAGGTAAATGGAAATTTACGAGTTTCAGACTTTTCTTATAATATGTGCCTTAGAGTTTTGATGATCATGTCAGACAGTGTGAGGGAGTGACAAAATTTCTGAAGTTTGATCCGAATAACATCAGACCTAAGAACAGTAATGAAATAATATTTAGGACGTTTGCTAAGATTGTTGATATCTATGTATAACAGAAATTTTAGACATATGTAGCATGAATACGACCGAAGAAATTGAGGTTCAAAAGTGGCCCGAATTGCTTCGAGAAAAGGGTAGGCAATGCCGCCATTGACTCGACTTGGGGTGTGCAGTGCCGAGCACCCAAAAAGTAGTGTTTTTTAACCATTGTAAAGAGACTATTGAAACGTAAAGCATTAAATATAAAATTGAGAAAAAAAAACTGTAATTAACTTGTTTATATCCCGGTATTACCACATGGGCAGAGCTAATTTTGACGATTTACCTAATTATCTAGATTCGTGGATACTATGTTCCGTCTCTGAAACAGACCTTTCACGTGACAATCACTCACCCTTATCAATATAAAACTTATAAGGGATGACGACACAATGTTGTATTAGCATCAGAACCAGATGTTTCTTGGAAGTGGTCTCTGGGAAAATATAACGCCTAAGATCTTATTATTTAAAAGTTCGAACAGATCATTTTGCTATAACACAACAGACCGTACCTGTAAATATAAGGCAAAATTACGACTGTGGCAATTTCCTTAGTCATGTATTTACCTGCCTTTATTATTATTATTATCTTGTATATTGTGAGTGTAAGTTCCCATATCTGTCTACATCTAGCCATTTACGAATTTTAATTTTAAATTACTTCAGCGTTCTTGGTAGATTATTCATCACTTCCTTTGGTAATTTGTTACGATCCCTGATCACCCTTACCCATCAGAACAATTTTTTTTTTCACTGCCTTATGTATTAAATCTAGTGCCTAGCTTATGCTCATGATCATCTTTTCCCTTGTCATCTATTACTCCTAATTCTTCGAATAATATCTTTCTAAATAAACTCTTCCCGGGCTTCCCGCAGCGTATAAAAAATACCCGAAAAGATTTATTTATTTACAACGCCGTGAAAACTTCGATGTAATATCTTTCTAAGTCCTCTTCATTAACAGTATGCCATTGTATAATTCTCAGCAGCCTCTGTTAGCCCTCCTCCCGTCTTCAAATGTTTCCCAATCCAACTCCTTTAGTATGCAGTTACTGACTAGCTCCTGCGGTAATTTCGAGAAACAAAGCTATTTGCTCTCCCTTTGCCCCCTCTCCAACTCCTGTATTTGATACCCGAAATGTGGATCCCAAACTTTACCGCCATTGTCAAGCAGTGGTCTGACTAAAGTTTTGTAAGGCGTTATATACCAGTTTCTGGGTAACTCAATTTGAAGATTGATATTCCGCAATGAGACACTTGTAAGGTACATAGTCCTTACCGAAAATTACGGTTTGTGGTATAAATATATTTGAAATGTACTGAAATAACAGAGTATCTGTTTTTAATTTAGTTTAAAGGTCAAAGACGCCCATAAAAGACAGTGCGGAGCATCTTTGAAAAACATAAAGAAAAGAGACGAAAACAATGGTTTTAATAAAAGCATGGACGGAATATAAATTAAATGAAAGAGGAAGCTTCGGAGGAGAAACTCTCAATGAAGTTGTAATTTCGACAAGCAGTATGTAAATGTTAAATGAAAGAGAAGTAATGTATGGTTTGTAAAACATGTGTAATAGTAGGAAGGAATGTATCATCAAAATAACCGAAGATAAGTATTGATTTTATATTATCTTGTTAATATAAATTACAACAAAAAATTGTATGCTTAGTGACCTAAGGAAACTGAACGAATTATTCCAGAAAAAATTAAAGGAAAGATTTTTTCAGATGTTAAGGTGTTGGACTGAACCAGATATTTTAAGCCAGCAAGAAGCATCTCGAATAACGGTAAATATCTGGAAAGTATATGGAAGGAAGAAAGTAAAATAAAAACAATACTTGAGGCTGCGTACGGACGTACTGTCACGTACAATACTTAAAAAATAAGGGAGTAGAGAAAATAGCGCGACGCACCAACAGCAACAACGCCTCGCACCCAGTTATTGAGAAAAGGTGATCTACGAAACATTAGGGAATAATGTTGCCTACGAAGCGTAATATACCAATTCCGGATTAAACCATGTGGAGATGCCTTAGGAGTCTAAAAATTAGGAGTCATTAAACAAACATAAACAATTATTAATTTCCTTAAATATGTTAGTGTAGTGCATGATGGAACAATAACACTAAAATATTCCAGAATATTATCAAACTAAAAAATCATTCTAATGGAACAACGCAATTTGTCCTATTGTTAGTATGGTAATGTATTTTTAGATATAAACTAGCTGATGCCCACGACATTGTTCGTGATTGCAAAGAAATTTGATTGACAGCCACCGACATGTAACCACCATACTGCACGATGGAGACTCGAGGCTAATACCGCACACAAACATCAATGACCTGCACAGGGTATTTATGGCTGCAAAGTGAAATAAAGGGACAAAAATGTATTTGGGTGAAATATAAATTACCCTGAGAAGACCAATTTCAACCACCATATTTCCCACCCCACGGTAGCTCCCGACATGACACCACCATGGTGCACGGTGGGAGACTTGAATTAATACCACACACAATCACCAGTGGACTGCGCGGGACAGTTTTGGCTGTAGAGAGAAATACAGGGACAAACAAGTCTATTTTTTATCGGGTCCACCACTTTCAACCACCATATCTACCACAATCCCACAGATACCGACATGCAATTACCATAGTGCACGATGGAAGACTCCAGGCTACTACCACACATAAACGCCCGTGGTCTGCGCTTGGTAGTTCTGACTGCAATGTGAAATAAAGGGACACTCACGTCTTTGGTAGAAACAGAAAAATGCCCTACTCCGACCGCTATCATTCACCATATCTCCCACACCACCATAGCTACCGACATCTAACCACTCTAGTACATGATGGGAGACTCGAGGTCAATACCACACACCATCACCAGTGGTCTGCGCTATGTAGTTATGGAAACAAAGTGAAATCTACGGACACTCATGTCTTTGGTCGAAATACGAAAATATCCTTGATCGGCCACTTTCAAACACCATATCTCCCACACCCCCACAGCTACCGAAATTTGGCCAACGTTGTCATCGATGGGTGACTCTGTGCTACTACCACACACAAACACCAGTGATCTGCGCTAGATAGTTTTGGCTGAAAAGTGATACACCAGGACAAACGTTTTTGTTAGAAATATGAAAGTGGCACATGTCGACCACTTTCAGCCATCATATATTCCACACGCCGATAGCTACCGAGATCTAACCATCATAGTGCATGATACGAGACACGATACTATTACCACACACAAACACCAATGCTATGTAGTTGTGGCAGCAAAGTGACGTATACGGAGACACATGTCTTTGGTCGAAATACGAAAATATCCTTGATCGACCCCTTTCAACCATCATATCTCCCACAGTTACCGAAATTCTGCCAACGCAATGTTGTGATCGATGGGTGACTCTGTGCTACTACCAGACACAAACACCAGTGATATGCGCTAGGTAGTGGTGGCTGAAAAGTGAAATATATGGAAACACAGGTCTCTCTCTCTCTCTCTCTCTCTCTCTATATATATATATATATATATATATATAAGATCAGATTTCAGACTAATGAAGGAAAAGTGAAAGTTTCAGTTTTCTGTGTACAACATGAAGAAAATTACCACATAATTTGTACGTTTACTTCTTGGTTTTGCATATGTTTAACTGAGAAGCTGATGACACGGCTTTCCTCATCGAAAAATTGTGTCGATTTCAGGTTGTTGTGTATGATAGATGAACGAAGGGAGAGGACTACTCTTCTGAAAGACACCATCTGGTGGACGAATCTCCATTAGCAACGTCGTAAGCCCTCACTCCATAGGCATCGCGAAGAGGTATTGGATTTAGCCCAGGACTTTGGTGCACAATCTGGTGATTAGAAGTGGTGCACCACCATCTTTCATACCCTGCCGGCCAAGTCCTGCTGATGAAAATTTCTTCCACCATCAGGACTGGAACCAGCTGACCCCGTGTCATTGCCGGATACCGTCGCCAACTGAGACAATTGGAGGAAATTTTAAGAACTTGAGCTGTTAAAGTGACAGTGAATATTACAGCTTTTAGTGAACAAGTGTGTCACACTGTATACAGGAGGAAAAGGACAATCCTGCATCCACAGATAGGTCACATCATGTCCTGCTATATGACAAAAATTTATTTTAATAAAAGTCTTACCATTTTCGAGGTATTGATTTTTAATTTTTTTTTCGAAAAATATGACTTTTCAGTTTATTCCATGCCATTTCTACAAACTAAGACTTTTTTAACCCTTTTTAAAAAAATTACTCAAAATGTTTGAGTCATTAAAACAATGTTCTTTTTTTCTTAAAAATTAGAAAAACCGTAAAAATATTTTTTAAAATCATTATCATCATTTTTTACTTCATGTTTAAAATACACAATGGTCTCTTCAGCTGATTGAACTACCATAAAACAATCATTTTAAAAGAAGTATAAAATAATTATAAGATTTTTTTAAGGTTCTTTTTAACGTTTTGAGAAAAAGAGGACATTGTTTTGGATGATTCAAATATCTTTGAGTAAATTAAAAATAACAGGGTTCAAAAAGTTTTAATTTATTGAAATTGCGTGGAATAAACTGAACAAAGTCAGATGTTTGGAAAAATTATATAAAAAACCAATATCTCGAAAATGGTGAGACATTTTTTAAAATAAATTTTTGTCACATAGTAGGAAATGATTTGACCTATCTGAGGTTGAAGGCTTATACTTTCATTCCTGGGCAACCTGTATATCATACGCAGATTGAGTGTTTCCTGCTTCCTGTGAGGCGGTATGGAACTAGGTGAGCAGAGAGTTGCGGTAGGTCATTAGGCCGGGCTGGGTGGCTGCCGTTCTGTTTTACGAGGGCGCATCGCTCACTGCCCTAACGAGCCGCCTCAGACAAGGGTTGCTTCGGTTTTTGTCTAATTGATTGCGCGCCCCGTGAAACAGCCGATCAAGGAGCGCCCGCACAGCTCGGCTCGGTGCTATTACGGCTACAAGCGCTCAAACACCTTTACGACAAGGCGCCTAGTCCGAAACACAAAGAGAGACTAACCAGTGTTCGGATGTTAAGGGAACCAACTCAAAGAAATCATTCACAGTACGAATTTAATTACGTGTAAACTTCGTGCGAACTACTTGATTACCAGAATCTTTTGGAGACGTAACAGAGAATAACATAAAAAAAATATTTCTTTGATTTTCAGCCAGGTGCATATTCAACTGACGAACAAATGGTGGACTGCCTAATCTTATATATTATTTCTGGAAGGTGATTTTTCGCGAAAAAATCTTTTTCTCCCATCATACGTAACCAAAAACGAGTCACAATTTTAAGATTAAGTTCTTCACTTCCGATATATGGTTAATATGGAATTGCACAATGTTTAATTTTCTTTATAATTTGAAATTTTGGCCGTAGAATTTTCTCCATATATATGTCTACACGCCAAAGGTTAGCCTACATGATGTATTTTCCACGGATACTCGATTCAATACTTCAGTTAATAGCTTACATGTTGAAATTACTATTTAAAACAAACACTCTAGTGATTAAATTTTAACGCTTCATCGTATTTTATTCTCAAGGCTAACGCAGAATCAAAAATTATTTTATATTATTTGCGTTTACCTACAACTTTCTCTGGGATTTCTGCAACGCCTCACTTATTTATTGATTCTGAACTACAGTGCAAATCTTTAATACCTACTTTGCTGTGGCAGAAGTACAACACATCCTTACTATTTAAACACATGATAAGTTAACATTTCATGTTATTTTAATAATGGTTTAGGGATGAAGTAAAGTTTTTAGTACTTTTCGGTTCTCCGATTGATAGTAGTTTAAAATAGTTTTTAGCTATAATATATAAACAGATAAATTTCTGACGAGCTTTCCACTGTTTTAAACCTTACATTCTAAATTAAAATTATTATATATACTTACTTGGGATTGCAGAACGAGCTCAAAACTTCTCCATATAACATGACATGTGATAAAAAAATATTAAAAAAATTTTGACAAGATTTTCAAAATCTGAATGGTTAGAGTATCATCACGTTGACCTTTCTGGAGATGGCCTGAAATTAATATCTGATGAAAATAATAAAGAAATGAGATACTATTCTAACGCCATAAATAGTTTTTTTTATTTCTTCTAAACCTATCAGTTATTTAGACAATAAATCTGATAGATGTTTTAAGAATCATGTAATTTCTATAAGATATTAACCTAATGGCTAAAGCCATTAAAAATCCAATAAATGGGCGTAGGGTAGCGAAGTTATCAAATACTCGTAAATGAGATGGATAACCAAATTAACTATCGATTCCCAGGGAATGTTTAACACAAGCTAACGAAAGAGTTAGTTTGTAATGGGACACAACACATTTTTTTGGTATGACAGCAGAGATAAATGTAATGAAAATAGAAAAATTTTAAAAATGAGATAAAAAGATGAATGTATGTATGTTTGTTCTTCATACAAATCCACAGTTTTCATCCGATCTCGATGAAACTTTGCACACTTATCCTTTGAAACAAGGAGAAAAATATTGTCTACATTTGGTTAAAAAATTATCTGTATAAATAATAAATGTTGTCTTATAATTTCGAAAAATTACTGAACGGCGATAGACAGACGCGTTGGATATGGAGGTCTCTGTACCGTTTTTCCGTGTAGCGGATAGCTAGCTTAGTGGTTAAAGCGCTTGATTACTAATGTAAGAGTCGTGGTCCCTGGTTCAAATCTCCGTGGAGGCTAAGATTTTTTTAAAATTGTTTTTCATCGTAAGAGTCACGCCTGGACCGTCGGTTATTCGGATTGAATGTTAAACTGTAGATATCTCAAATTTAGGGGTGCAATGCGAGGAAAATCGTAGGTAGTCTTGCAATGCTGTAGGTGTAGATACATTTTTTACGTTGAATTGATCCCTCAGGGCTGATTTACAACAGTCCTGGGTGTGATCTGCAGTAATAATACTGTAAATGCGGAATTAAGTCTCTGTCCTTTTATTACGTTTTGATAACTAAATGCCTATACAGATATTGACGGAATTTGACAAGAAAATCTGTAGGGAGGGCACAGGAGATTTTTTTTCGGTATGATTAACAGTTGTAGTCACGAAATTTTGAGAACTTATCGAATGTTGACAGAGAAACGGATGTGTGTTAGTCTATAATGATGCGTCGGTTGCTCAAGCTGTGATTCTCGCGCATTATGTTAGTGTATAATTTGTTAATAAATTTAGTTTAGAGAAAAAACGTATTATTTAGTATAGATGTCGATTTCCTCTGACCTATTACTTTAATGTTACTACTTAAATGTTTCTGGCACCAGTTTATTTTGCCTTCTTTTATAACATGCCTTGCAGGCGTAAACTGGCCTAAGTTGTAGCTCTAGCAGAGCACGAGCAGCTAAAGTTATTAGAACCCAAGAATCGTATGGTCATGCTGAAGAAAGAAGAAAAGACCAAGCTGAAATAAAGTTGCCCTCAGTCAATAACCACTCCCCCCCACATCCCCTCACCTACGTTTGTTTTTCTGTTTTTAAATATGTTGAGACAGATTCCACGGTAGAAGGATATAGTGATGGCTTTCCTGTTATATTATGCCGATTCGGTGTTGTCTGGGACCAATCCTTTATTACCAACAAATTTCTATATTCAATTCTGTCAAAG